>CAUYRT010031977.1:0-10497 GCA_963574885.1 Lepilemur ruficaudatus | reverse complement strand
TCCTTAGTCTACATCAGGTTCTGGGTTCTAAGTACTAATATCACCCTGAACTTTTCCTCCAGCACTTTTATAGTTTGCATAATAGGTATATATTTCTTTTTTTAAAAAAACTTATGAGCTATTTCTGGCATTTTCTTTTTTAAATTTTTAAAATTTTTATGGGTACACAATAGTTATGTATCTTTTTTTTTTTTTTTTTTTTGAGACAGAGTCTCACTTTGTTGCCCGGGCTAGAGTGCCATGGCGTTAGCCTAGCTCACAGCAACCTCAAACTCCTGGGCTCGAGTGATCCTTCTGCCTCAGCCTCCCAAGTAGCTGGGATCACAGGCATGCGCCACCATGCCCGGCTAATTTTTTCTATATATATTTGGTTGGCCAATTAATTTCTTTCTATTATTAGTAGAGACGGGGTCTCGCTCTTGCTCAGGCTGGTTTCGAACTCGTGACCTTGGGCAATCCACCCGCCTCGGCCTCCCAGAGTGCTAGGATTATAGGCGTGAGCCACCGCGCCCGGCCTTCAGAAGGACTTTCTATAAATTCTTATTTTCCAATCAAGGCAAAAATCTATTTCTCATTTTTACTTTAGTAAATAAAATTACTAATATGATTATTTACCAAATTTTACTTAGTGTGACTACAGCAGAACCAGTTTCCTGATTTACAGATTAATGCATTCTTCTGGACCATATGAGTATATATGTAAAGATTTTTGAGTTACTTTAAGATATTTACTGATACTGCTCATTTATGAGCCTCAGATGAAGAGTGACTCTGAATGCTCTTCCTAACACTTGTTAATAAAGTTATATCATATAATAGAAAATATTCACAGCATTGTTTTGTAATCATTCTGCTGCCTTTGCCCCCACTAGAATATGAGCTCCATAGGGACCACCCTGTAATAGTTTAGCAGGAAATGCCACAGGGCTCCCTGACAACCTTCTATCCCAATGAGGAAAACTGTTGTCCCAGGAGAGGACTGGAAATGGGAACCCCAAAATAGATGAACTTGGCAATATAGTGCATGGTAAATATGTCATGACTATGTTTTATTAGGATAGAAAATAAAAACAAAGGATGAGCATCCTACCATCTTGTGGAGTGACCACCCACAAGATTTGTCATGCTATGTCCATTATATAAAGATGTTTGTTAAATGAGCAATGGAACAAAAGAATTTAGGGCGTTCATCCCTTTCTATTTTCTTTTGGTGAAATATGAAATAATAGTCTTTGTGGTTTTTAGAAGTGATTGCTGGATTGACATTTCTTATAGTTTCGTGTATGTACATAAAAGCTAAATTTTGGACTTAATGACAAAATTTAATACCACTTACAACCATACTTTTATTTTGTTTTAAGCATCTAACAACAATAAAATATTATTCAACATTTTTAAAAGAATAGCCATACTTTATAAGATCAAATCACAGATTAAATGTAGGTGTCCTATATTAAGGTCAATTTTTGTTCTTTACAGAGTTGTCTCCCAATTTAGATATACATTTTTCTTCCTTCAGTCACTAATTCTGTCTGCATGCTCTTTTCTGAGTAGCACACTTAATCTCCAAATACATTATAGCAGCCTCAAATCTCCAAAAATCAAGATGTAGAATTGTGACTAATATATCTGCAGATACGATTTAGATGTAGTTTAGAATATTTTACAGCATGTTCCATAGGGTACATCCCCCAAGGTACACCATCTAATCTCAGAACCCAGAAAATGCCATCAATAAAGTGGGAAGGGAAGTTAATTACAGGCTCCTATTCAGCATCCTTCTGCCACTGGTGGCCCATTATAATGAATCATTCTTCAAATTGAGAAGAGATTGACAGAAATTTTATAAACTTTTCACTCCCCATGTCTTCCCTGTGTAATAAGTGGCTGCTGTACACTGGGAAAGTGATTAAATATCAATTTCACAGAAACCTGGGAATAGTGTTTAAAAGACTAATGAGACACTATTTTTACTGCTTAGGTACTGTGACTCCCCCATGAGTCAGAAGAACGCCTGTCATTCTAATTAGTCATCATTTGGCCAGGTTTTTTTTTTCTTCTTATAGGTCCCTAATTGGGTTATTTAAGAACTTTAAACTTAGTGTCTCAGTGGGAGTAATGTTCTTATAAGATCAATATGATCACCATTTTATAATTCCTTTGATTTTTTATAACAAAAGTAATACCAGTTTTATTTGAAAAAGTATCATTTGTAATAAGTTCATTTCCAACTAACCTTACTGCCAACATAAAATTTTCTTTATTAAAAAATTAAGTTTTTAAAAATACCTGAAAAGGATCTCTTATACCAAAATTATGACTGGAGTCTTATATTTAATAGACATTTACAATTATTATTCTAATTATTCTATCTATTTGAGTAAAAGGTGCACAATATATCTCCTATAATATTATCTGAAGTAGAACCAGTTCCTACAAAAGTAAAAGCAGACACATTCTTTCTCCAACATTAAAATGAATGGACTATTTATAATAGATGAAGTGTTCTAATTTCAGGAGAATTTGGAAAAAAAATTATGTTTTTTTCCTTGAGCTTATATAGATCATGATCATTCTAATGAGAGTCAGAGAGCCAAGAGTAATCTTTTCATAGACAACTGGATTTCTGTCTGCCCAGAAAGATAAAAAGAGCTTTACTTACACATACTTTCAAAACAATTCTCAAATTTCTGGTGTATAATAAATACGTTATATTATTATTTAACTTCAAAGGGAGAAGGAACATGAAACGTGATGCACTTCATTCTCCCATCCAAAGCTTTATAGCCTCTCTATGATGGCCTCACAATGTTGGAACTACACTTTCCCTCTCCTCCAGTGTTTTAGTAGATTTTAGACCTAAGTGGAAATTGATATTTATCTATATTAAAGTTCTTGTTAGATATGGCCCTCCAATCCAACCTGCATAAATGATTTTTTTTTTGCTAATAGTTATATCTGAATATCAGCCCTCCTCTCCAGCCTTGTGCCAACTTGAACATATTTGATGCTATCATTAGTGTCTCAGCCAAGTACCTCAAAAAAAATTTTAAGATGATAGTGTTAAAACACTGGCCATTCATGAAGCTAGATGTTCAATCAATTAATTTACTTGAGCATTTTCTTCTAACCTCACATTTTCAATTTTTTTCACAAGTTTATTATGAGAAGTTTTGAAAAATGCTTTGCAAAATATCTAGAAATGCCTTATTATGGCCTCTCACAATCTAATAACCCCAAGTAAAAGGCAAATGAAATCTGACACAAGCGGTTTTTTGTGAATTTTTTTTTTTAATTGTGACACTTCTTTGTTTTCAGGTTTGTGTCTTCTTTTCCATTCTTCATGTCTACTCGACACAGGCATGGGTCAACAGAATAATCCGTACTTTTCTCTATGCTCTATTGTATGAATCAATCAGGAAAAAGAGACTTGAGTTCATTCACAGGAACTAAGTTCTCTTGTAATCACTTTTGCACTAACAATTACATGAATCTTACTTCTTTTCAAAGTTAAATTCAAGTTCTAAAAATACACACACAGAGAAGAAGTGAATCAACCTTTCCTTTTTATACGATATACAATTAAATACTCTTTGAAGGAAGTATAAAAAAGAAACTTTAAACATACAAAAAAGGTTACATTGAACCAAAAAAATGCAGAACTACAAACACTTTGCTATTTGTTTAAAATTTGCAGGGTTTTGGAATTATATTTTTTCAAGAAAATCTACCAATAATTAATCCATTAGAATAAATAAGAAATATAAAAGGCTACCACAGCTTTGAAAAATAGAAGAATTGGAATACACACACACACACATTTCCTAGATATGTAAATAGACTGCGTCATATATTAGGTGCATTGTCAACAGTACTTTAGGTTACAGAACATACCAATCATGTTACAAAACACCCTTGTGAAGATACTACATTACTCTTAGGAATCCATTTTGAGCTTTTCCCTCTTGGTTACTGCTAATTACTGAGTTGTTCTTCTCTGAATTGGGCTACTTGGGAAAATGTGTGTAAAATACACATTTTACCAACTCATGTGATTTGATACAGCTGCTATATTTTCTTAAATTCACCTAATGAGAATCAGCAGTTTAAATAAGATGTACCATGACATGCTTTTTTGTTTTTACTATATCTTTCTTTTAAAAAAAACTTTATTGAAGTATAATTTACATACCATGCAATTAATCCATTTTAAGTGTACAATTAAATGATTATTAGTAAATTTACCAAGTTGTACAGGTATTCACACAAATCAGTTTAAGAATATTTCCTTCCCCCTATTAAGACCCCTAATTCCCATCCCCAACTACAGGGACCCACTAATCTGCTCCCTGTATATAGATTTTTTTACTATATCTTTTAGTTTGTTTTCATATAATCCATGGGTGATTGTAATAATCTACTAAACCATGCTGAAAGTTGAGATATAGGACTATATTTCACCATTTAAATTACTTTTTTCTCTAACAATCTGATATTATAATTATATAAAAACTATGACAAAAGTTGCTTTCTAAGTCTGAGAAGCTAAAGTTTGGCATATTTTGGGGAAACTTGTTTACCAATTTTGTATGGTACTGAACTCATTTTGATCACCTATGTGATCACCGTTATTTTTTTTTAAACCTTGAAAACCGAATTCCATCCCTTACCTCTCCAAAGTATCTATCATACCTTCTGTTTGAATTAAACTTAAAACGAATATAGGAAACACATTTTCAAAGATAGTATGGAAGATCAAATAATAATGATCTCAGTATGATTATGATTTTTAGTATTAATAAAAATCTTATCTTTCGTGTACCTATAATTTTAACCATCTTTTTCTTACACAATAAAAGAATGTTATAAACTTCTCAGGATATTCAGGTTTTTAGAGTTTAGCCACATATACACTTAATCAATTGAATCAAATTTGCTCAATCAGGTACTACTTAAGGGAAGAATTGCATTTTTACTGTTCTTCTCAATCTGTTATCATTGGTAAACTAGGGTGTTTAAAAGGAGAACTATGTTTTAGTAGTTAAAAACTTATTTCTTTTTGATTTCAAATGATGTACATTGACTTGATGGCTTTTCATCTTTATTATAGTAATTTTTTGAATATTAATAATAGGCTACATAAATTTTTAAGGCAGTATTTAGAAATACAAGGTCATTGCTTAAGAAAAAGTCCAGAAGAATTGGTAAATGACCAGGTGTAACCTAATGTAGAAAAGAACGTTTAAATGGAAGATTAATTTCACAAAATGATCAATTCCATCTGTCCTATAAAGTTATGATAATTGTATTCATTACTTCACAATTTTCAGTGGTATAAAAAAACAGTACAAACAAAATAGCCAAGGAAATTTAAACACTTAAAGCGATGGCTACGCTTTTGCATATGTAAAAGTTATTTTTTAATCTATATATCCTTATAGTTAGCTATTCATTTATTTTATTGACAAAGGCAGGAATTTTCTTGAAGTAATATGTCCACTGTATTTTTGAAAATGTCTAACAACTGACAAGTGAGAGTGGTGGGGAAACAAGGTGGAGCATGTTTGGATGTTGGCTGAGTGTTGATTTGTTGCCTGCCCAGTGCTCCAATTCAACATCTCCTTTTGTCTATATACAATTGGAAAACACAATCAAGATGTTCTAATCGCCTTAGCATTCTCAGGCTTACTAGCAAGTGTACAATATATTATGAACAGATGTTTAGCTTAGTGGGAAGTCTCACTAAAGACCTGAAATCCCGATCCTTTCCCGAAAATGCATAGCATCTGGCATGTTCGAAATAGAACTGCTCTCATTTATTCATCCATGGAATGGTACTCCTGTGTGTTTAGATACTATGACTCACTTTCTGGGGATGACTTAACTCAATTTTTCTCATGAGAAATAACTTAGAAGAATTGTCAGGAAAAAACACTTAAAATGAAGAAAACAGAATCATTTGTTAAGACTATAGCTGGCAGCAATATTTCCCCTATTTTGATTTCAGGTTCATAACTGGCACTATCAGGATACTGTATTTTATTTCAGGTCTGTTTCACGTATAGCCTGTGAAACAAGTTGAATTTTAAAGAATTGGTCTTTTTGCTGATGTTTCTTATCTTTCCAAGAGTCATATTCCACTTAGAGGGCAATTAAAATTGCTTCACTTCATCTTTTTAAAATGTCAAGTACATATTTATAGAACTATGTGTTTTATAACCCTGTGCTTTTTTTCTAAATCAGACTCAAATATTTGGAAATTTTCAAGACTCTTCTGTAACAGCCTGCTAGGCTGCTTCTACTTATACCTTCCCATTCTACTGGTCTGAGCCTCAGTTGTATATAAGTAGTAAATTGTTTTATTTGAAGATATAATTCAATTTTATATAGCAATTAAAAACCATCATTAGATTTTCTACTATTAAATTGAGAAATAGCATCACTAGGATTTGAAAAAGTAGAATAGAGGTGTTAATACAAAGTATCCTGAATGCTTTTTAGACCCTTTTAGACTAGTTTAGATGTATATATATATATATATATATATATTTTTTTTTTTAGATATATAGCACATTCAACTTTTTAAGAAAAAATGTAAAAGTGTGTTGTGTATTCAAGAAAGGGAGAGAGAGAGAAAGAGAGAGGGAGGGAGGGAGGAAAAAGAAGGGGGGAAAAGGTGTCACACAATCACTGTTGAAAAACCTGGCAGCAAATAAAAAAAAAAAAAGAAAAATTGATTGAAGATGCTGAGATTTTGTCCACCGAAATAATAATAATAATCATAATAAAAAAACACTCTAACTATGGAAGAACAACATCCACCAAACCCAAGAAATGTGATGGAAGCCCAAGGAAAGCAGAAATAAATAAATAGAATAAAATCAAACAGACAAAGAAGACAATCAATAACATGTGATGTGAACTAAATAATTTAATTAGAAATAGAGGAAGTATAAAATGATTTTTTTTCCTTTGGGCAAATATTCAGTAGTGGAATTGTCAAATCAAATGGTAGGTCTAATTTAGTTTCTTCATGAAATCTCCATAATATTTTCCATAGAGGTTGCGCTAGTTTGCAGTCCCACCAGCAGTCTGTGAGTGTTCCCATCTCTCCACATCCACACCAGCATCTATTGTTTTGGGACTTTTTATAAAAGCCATTCTCACTGGGGTTAGGTGATATCTCATTGTGGTTTTGATTTGCATTTTCCTGACGATTAGTGATGTTGAGCATTTTTTAAATATATTTATTAACCATTAGTATATCTTCTCCTGGAAAGCTTCCGTTCATATCTTTGGCCTACTTTTTAATAGGGTTGCTTGACTTTTTTTCTTGCTGATTTTCTTGGGTTCTTTATAGATTCTGGTTTTCAGCCTCTTATTGGATATATAACATGCGAATATTTTCTCCCATTCTGTAGGTTGTCTATTTGCTCTTGTTCCCTTGGCTGTGTACAAGCCTTTAATCAAGTCCCATTTGTTTATTTTTTTCACTGGGGTCTTCTTCATAAATTCTTTGCCTAAGCCTATTTCTAGAAGAGTTTTTCCAAGTCATTTTATATAGGACACTTGCATTCTAATGTTTATTGAAGCACAATTAACAATTGCAAAAAATGTGGAATCAAACCAAGTGCCCATCAATTCATGAATGGATTAATAAAATGTGGTATATGTATATCATGGAGTACTACTCAGCTTTAAGAAAAATAAATTAATATCTTTTGTACCAATCTGGATGGAACTGGAGACCATTCTCCTAAATGAGAACAATGCAAGAATGGAAAAACAAACACCACATGTATTCACTATTAAATTGGAACTAACCTAACAGCAATTATGTGCACAGATGGAAGAAAAACTCAACAGAAATCAAGTAGGTGGCAGGCGGGAGTAGCATTTGGCTGAAATCATACCTAATGGTTATAATGTACACTATCTGGGTGATGGGCACACTTATAACTTTGTCTCAAGCAGTATTAAAGCAATCCATGTAACCAAAACATTTGTACCCCTGTAATATTCTGAAATTAAAAAAGACCATTATTCAAAGTGAAGTGACACAAGACTGGAAGGATGGGCCCCACATGTATTCGCCATCAAATTAGTACTGACTGATTAACACTATGGTGCTCAAATGGTGGGAGTGTTCACTAGGGATTCGGGGAGAGGGCGGTAGACCCACATCTGAAGTATGTGGTGAGCACTGTGGAGGGGAGGGGCATGCTTGAAATGTAGTTGGGGAAGGGTATCAGGGGTCTCAATAGGGGAAGGAAATCCTCTAAAATTGATTTATGTGAATAGCTGTACAACTTGGTAAATTTACTAATAATCATTTAATAGTACACTTAAAATGTAGTAAAGGCATGATATGTAAATTATACTTCAATAAGGAAAAAACATCTTGGCAATCAATCATTTGAAATCTTTGGGATTTCCATCTTGATATATTTCTGCTTTGGATTCTGTTTATTTTATTATTGACTGCTATAATTTTGAATAATAACATTAATTGCCATTGTTTATTGAGTACATGCTCTGTGCCGGGTGTAACACTAGGTGAATTATGAATAGTGCTTCTTTTGGCATGTTAACATGGAAAATTCTCTGGGCTAGAGATCAAGAAATATTGATCCCAGGGAAATAGCTTTTCCTGTTCTTCCATTCACTGTGATCTTGGACAAATCACTGTATCATCCAGAAATTATTTTCTTATCTATGAAATGGGAACAATTACATCTGTTATACCTACTTTATAGGACTTTTGGAAAATCATATGAGACAATGAATAAGAAAATGTTTGGAAACACTCTTTGGAAACCTTATAAATACTTTCAATGGTTGATAATTTAAAGTTTTATATAGTTAAACTTTGTCTCCTTACAAAAATAAAGGAATTGGTATTGCTAACATAGATATGCAGAAATATTTAGAAAAATTAGAAGTAGATATAATAAGGCAGAAAACTGATTTCAAGAAAATTGCATTTTCTTAAAGTTCTTTAAAAATAGTAAGACCATAATCTCAACTATGAATTTTTAGATTTAACCACCAAATGTTTATATAATATTAACAGCAGCATAGGTTATTAACCTACTAAGTTTTTTAAGTAAGGCAAATCTACCTTCATATACCTAAAGAAAATGTCCACTTTATTCAGGAAACTATACGTATAACTTGACACATGTTTTGGGCTATGAAATACTAAGCCATATATAAATATTTTGGTGAAATTCTAGAAGTTAAATCTACTCTCTTGCTAGTGTGGATATATTAGTATAATTATTATTATAAGAATTTAAAATTTTACTTTTATTATTTTAATATTAGTAGTGAATCTTTTTATTATTTACTTAAAATTGTTGAGTCTGTGTATATGGTGAACATATCAAAAGTTTAGAAAATTTCTTAGTAGAAAGTAATAGATGACTGTCTAAAGTCAGTGTATTTAGAAAGAAAAAAAACCTCTTGAGGAACTAAAAAATAGTAATATAACTAACAAAAATCAGGGGAAGAAATGAAGAGAGACAAGGTAATATAAGTGTACTCTATTCCTTCTCTTTAGTAACAAGATTAAATGTCAACATATCCTGTATAGAGTTGATAGGTCAAGGGTAGAGACAAGGCATATTAGAATATGAAGACAAACACAAGAAGAACTAAAAATAGAAACTGCTAATAGTGTTTACTGATGTGTGGTGAGACTACTGGTGATGGGTAAGTGACAGGAGAATCTTAGATTTTACTGCTGGTATTTTTATTATTCTTCCTATCAATAAAATTATAAATATAATGTAATGTAAAGTTACCAAGAAAAATATAAAAGACAAAAATTAGCTGAACAAAAATCAGAAAATATCAACACAGCAATGATTATTGAAAATGAATAATGCCATGAAAAAGTTATCAGAATTCCCTCCTACAAAGGAGGCTGGCCCAAAAGGTTGTATGAACCACATTTTCTCACACGTTAACAGAGAATTATAATGCTATATAAACTTTTTTTACTTTATTTTTTCAATTAATTTTTTTATTTCAACATATTATGGGGGTACAAATATTTAAGTTATATATATTGTGCTTGCCCTACCCAAGTCAGAGCTTGAAGCGTGTCCATCCCCCAGATGGTGTGCACCACACACATTAGGTATGTATATACCCATCTCCCTCCCCCTCCCATCTGCCCGACACCCAATGAATGTTATTACTATATGTAAACTTAAGTGTTGATCCGTTAATACCAATTTGATGGTGAATACATGTGGTGCTTGTTTTTCCATTCTTGGGATGCTTCACTTAGCAGAATGGGTTCCAACCCTAGCCAGTACAATACAAGAAGCGCTAGATCACCATTGTTTGTTGTGGCTGAATACAACTCCATGGCATACATATACCACATTTTATTAATCCATTCATGTATTGATGGGCACTTGGGTTGTTTCCACATCTTTGCAATTGTGAATTGTGCTGCTCTAAACATTCAAGTGCAGATGTCTTTTT
>CAUYRT010031976.1:0-26274 GCA_963574885.1 Lepilemur ruficaudatus | reverse complement strand
CCACGATGCTCCCCGCATCCCTCAGATGTGGGTCTATCCCCGCAACCTCCGAAACCCTGGTGAACACCACCACCATCTGAGCACCGTAGTGTTAATCATTTGGTACCAATTTGATGGCGAGTACATGTGGAGCCCATTCTTTCCGTCTTGTGTCACTTCACTTCTTAACTTTTAGTGAGAGTTAGCAATTTACTTTTTAATAAATCAAAATAGCTGTCGTAAGTCCTTGCCTAGCAATCATTACCTTGAATGTGAGTAGATTAAATTCTCCAGTCAAAAGATATGGAATGGTTGAATGGATTAGAAAATAAGACCCAACTCTATGTCTGCAAGAGGACACACATAGACTGAAAGTGAAGGGATGGAAATAGATGTTCCACGCAAATGGACACAGTAAGAGAGCAGGCATAGCTACACGTATACCACATAAAACAGACTTTAAGTCAAAAACTATAAAAAGAGACAAAAATGGCCATTATATAATGATAAAGGTTTCAATTCTTCAAGAGGATATAACAATTATAAGTTGTATATAAAATTGTAAATTGTAAGTTGAATCAGTAATAAAATCTCCCATCACCCAACACTGGAGCATCTAAATACATAAACCAATGTTACTAGATCTCAACGGAGATATAGACTGTAATACAAACAATAGCAGGGGACTGTCACACCCTACTGACAGCAATGGACAGGTCACACTAACAGAAAATCATTAAGAAATAGCAGACTTAAACTACACTTTAGGCCAAATGGATCTAATAGATATATATAAACCCTACCCCCAACAGCACCAGAATACACATTCTTCTCAAGAGAAAATGTATCAATTTCTCTGGGTAGATCATATGCTAGGCCACAAAACAAGTCTTAACAAATTTAAGAAGACTAAAATCATATCAAGTATTTTTTCCAGATACAATGGTATGAAATGAAACCAATAACAAGAAGAATTTCAGAATGCTCACAAGTACATGGAATTTAAACAACATTTTTTTGAAGAACCAATGGGTCAAAGAAGAAAAGGGAAATTATAAAATATTCTGAGACAGACAAAATGGACACATAACATACCAAAATTTATAAAGTACAGAAAAAGCAATTCTAAGAAGGAAGTTTATAGTAATAAATACTTACATAAAAACTCAAATAAAAAACCTAACATTACACTTCAAGAAACTAGAAAAGGTCGACTAAGGCCAAAGTTAGCACCAGAAAGAAAATAATAAAATCAGAGCAGAAATAAATGAAATAGAGACTAGAAAAACAATAGAAAAGATCAATGAAACTAAGAGTTGGTTTTTTGAAAAGATAAACTAAACCAATAAGCCTTTAGCTAAATTAACTAAGAAAAAAGGGAAAAGTCTCAAATAAAGAAAATGAGAATTGAAAGAGGAGACATTACAACTTATGCCACAGAAATACAAAGGATCGTAAGAAACTACCAACATTACACACTAACGAATTGGATAACCTGGAAGAAATGGACAAATCCTTAGACATATACAACCTACCAAGATTGACTCACGAAGAAATAGAAAATATGAACAGACCAATAATAAGAAGACTGAAGCAGTAATAAAAAGTCTCCCATCAAGAAAAGTTCACGACCTGATGGCTTCATTGCTGAATTTAACCAAATATTTAAATAATATTAGTCTGTCTCAAACTCCTTGAAAACACTGAAGAAGAGGGAATACATCCATATTTGTTTACAAGAACATCACCCTAATACTAAAGCCAGACAAGTCAATAAATAAAGTAATAAATAGAAAGAAAGAAAGAAAAAAGGAAAGAAAGAAAGAAAGAAAGAAAGAAAGAAAGAAAGAAAGAAAGAAAGAAAGAAAGAAAAAAGGAAAGAAAGAAAGAAAACGATAGCCCAACATCCTTGTGGGATCATAGCTGCAAAAAACCTCAACAAAATACTAGCAAACCCAATTCAATACAACATTAAAAGATCTTCCACCATGATCAAATATCAAGTGGGATTTATTGCAGGGATGCAAGGGTGATTCAACAGAAGCATCTGTCAATGTGATATACCATATTAAAAGAATGAAGGACAAAAACCATATTATCTCAATAGATTCAGAAAAAGTATTTGATAAAATTCAAGATTCCTTCATGATCTAAACGCTCAACAAAATCTGTTTAGAAGGAGTGTACCTCAACCCAATAAAGACCATATATGACAAACCCACTGCTGACATTATACTCAACGGTAAAAAGATGAAAGCTTTTCCTCCCAGATCAGCAACAAAACAAGAATGTTCACTCTTGTTGCTTCTATTCAACACGATACTGGAAGTCCTAGCCAGAGAAATTAGACAAAGGAAAGAAATAAAAGCATCCAGATCGGAATGGAAGAAGTTAAATTGTCCCTGTTTGCAGATGACATGATCTTTATACGGAAAATTGTAAAGACTATAAAAAACAAACAAACAAACAAACAAAAAAAGTTAAAACTAATAGATGAATTCAGTAAAGTTGCAGGATAAAAAAATCAACATACAAAAATCTGTAATATTTCTATACACTAATGATGACTGACTGAAATGAAATCAAGAAAACAGTGCTTTTTGTAATAGCTACACACAAAATAAAATTCTTGCAAATAAATTAACCAAGGAGGTGAAAGATGTGCACACTGAAAACTATAAAACGCCGAGGAAGGGGACTGAAGAAGACACAAGTAAATGGAAAGATATCCTGTGTTTATGGATTAGAAAAATTAATATTGTCAAAATGTTCATGTTACCCAAAGTGATCTAAAGATTCAATGCAATTCCTATTAAAATTCCAATGATGTTTTCATAGAAATAAAAAAAAACCCTAAAATTTGAATGGAACTGCAAAAGATCATGAATAGCCAAAGCAATCTTGAGCAAAAAGAACAAAACTGGAGGCACAACACTACCTACATTCAAATATTCTACAAAGTTATAGTAATTAATATAGTACGGTACTGGCATAAAAATAGACACATAGACCAATGGAATAAAATAGAGATCCCAGAAATAAATGCACATATTAAAGGTTCAATTGAGTTTCAACAAAGGTGCCAAGAATCCACAATGGGGAGAGGACAGTTTAATGGTGATGGAAAATTGTATATCTACATGCAAATAAATTTGAACCCTTATCTCAGACAATATACAAAAATCAACTCAAAATGAATTAAAGGCTGAAATATAAGACTTGAAACTCTAAACCTACACATTAAAAAAAATAAAACATAGAGGAAAAGCTCCATGACATTTGTGTGGGCAATGATATTAATATTTTGGATACGACCCCAGAGCACAGGCAACAAAAGCACAAACAGGCAAATAGAATTACATCAAATTGAAAAGCTTCTTCATGGCCAAGGAAACAATCAACACACTGAAGAGATAACCTACAGAATAGGAGAGAATATTTCTAAACTATATGTCTGATTAGGGTTAATATCCAAAATATCCAAGGAACTCAAACTACTCAATAGTAAAAAAACAAAAACAAAAAAATTTAAAATGGAAACAAATAGGCAAAGGACCTGAATGGACATTTCTTAAGAGAAGACATACAAATGGCAAACAGGTATATGAAAAAATGCTCCACATCACTAATCATCAGGGAAATGCAGAATGAAACCACTATGAACTATTACCGCACACGTTAGAATGGCTATTAATAAAAAGACAAAACATAAGTTTTGGTGAGGATGTAGAGAAAAGGGAATACTTAAATGCTGCTGATGGGCATGTGAGTTAATACAGCCATTATAGAAGACAGTATAGCGGTTCCTCCCCAAATTAAAAATAGAAATATTAATATCATATGATCCAGTAATCCCACAATTGGTTTTATATCCAAAGGAGATGGAATCAATATGTTGAAAGGGTTACCTGCACTCCCATGTTCATTGCAGTCTTATTCACAATAGCCAAGATATGGCATCAGCCTAAATGTCCATCAATATATGAAAGAATTAAAAAAGGTGGTGTACATTCACAATGCAACACTATTCAGTTTTTAAAAAAACAAGGACATCCTGCTGTTTTCAGCAACATGGATGAACCTGGAGGACAACATGGTGACTGTAGTTATTAACAGTAACAATGTATTATATTCTTGAAAATTGCTGAGGGTAGCCTTTAAGTGCTCTCACCTTAAAACATAAGTGTGTGAGGTAATGCATATGTTAATTAGCTTGATTTAGCCATTTCCCAGTGTATACATATTTCAAAACATCATGTTGTATGTGATACATACGTACAGTTTTTATTTAAAAAGTTACCAATTGTATTAAAAATATTACGGGAGAGGAATTGGGGGCTTTTCCACTGGCTGTCAAAAAGGACTAGTCAGTGAAAATACTCCTAATAAGGAATATCTCTAGAAGAAAACATAAGATGTTAACAACAGTGGTTACTTCTGGAGAAAGAAACGGGGGATTGAGCTTGGAGTTACTTTTTCTTTATACCTTTTTGTACTTTTTGCAATGAGAATCTATTACTTATTAAAAATTGATTGAAAAAATTCTAGTGGTTGAAATAGAAGAGGGACTCTACAAACAGAAGTCTAATATTTACTTTTCAGTGTTTTTTTTTTTGCTGTGAAATAACCTCTTTACTTTATTCTTTAAGTTTTAGTAAAGCCTATTACACACCAGTACCTAGTACCTATAAAGCTGTTTGCTTTTTCATCTGGTAAAAGAAGAGTGAGCTACTATGGATGCAGGTGGCCAAAAAGTTGAGAACTGGCATGAAGGGGAGATAAGACAGATTAATAATTTGTCAAAAACAGAGTTGGAATTAGAAATAAGTAGAAAAAATGAAAAAATATTGGGTTTTCCCCATATATAGGATAGGGGGCAAGCTATTTTAATAGAAATAAACATGAAATATTAATGTTTGCTTAATGTGAATTTAGTTGTAATGAGTATTGCATATTAAAGGGAAGAGGCTACATGAGTTGTGGATACCAAGGCAACTGAAATTTGGGCTATCAATAGTATAAGGTAGTAAGAGTGACTCATTGTGTATAGTTTGAAAACTTCCATAAAGATAATACCAAGGAATGAATTTCAGTTGTGTTTGAACAGACGCATTGTTGGGATAACTATCCAAGGTGAACAATTGCAAATTGCAGATTACTAGGTCTGGGGGAAAAATAACCAGTTAAGGAAGCAAATGATTCCTGAGTACAGTTCCAGCACTTTGATGTGTAGAATAGCTCTTTGTTTAATATTAATAATTAGTTGTGTACCTATTCTTCCAAACTGGATAGTCAAAAAACTTGAGGTTTCTATTTACTTCATATGTTTTCCCAGTGCCAGATACAGAGTAGATATAACATAACTTTTTATTGAATTATCCAAACATTTTTAATTATAGGCTGGGCAGCTGAAGAAGGGGCAACTGCTTCATTCTCCCGACTATAGATTAAGTGGGTCTGGCATTACGAGTATTTATCTATATTTCTGAGTGGAAGAGATTGAGAGGTCTATGAATTTTGAAAGTGAAAAACCACTGGCTTGTCCATTGATCCTCATATTAATACTGACATTTATCATAAGAGTTTGAAAATTATTTTAATGGATATCAAACTATTGCTTTAACAATGAAAGAAAGACAGACTCTGTGGTGATCATATTTAAGCCAGAATTAGAAGTGATCATATATTTATTTATTGTTTGTTGAGAACTTACATGGACCAGATAGATGTTGGTGAAGGGATGTGAAGATAAAAAAGATATGATCCAAACATTCAAAGTGTTCACAAAGGAGAGGCAGAATTATTTATGTAAGCAAACCCTTATAAAAATATGTGCTAAGTTCAATAACATACAATCCAAGTACAGTAGAAACATGAAGGAGATAATGTCTATATGCTAGAAAAATTACAATAACTGTTACCCGTAAATTATAATTTTATTGCATCATAAATATAATTTTTATATGTATACTTTTTACCAGTAAGGGCAGTCCAGTGAAAATTTTAAAAGCACCTTTTTATTGTAGTAATTCACTGTCCACATGTATCATGCTTATAATTTGGCTCATAAAATTATTACTGATTAAACTTGTTATGTAAGTGTATAATGGATTATTATACAAAATGTTTAGAAATAGAAAAATGTTTTTATAATACATTTTTAGATATGCTGTCAGAAATTCTAGAGTTAGCTAAATAACTGGTTACTGCCATAGACCCTTTTATGTAGTTTAAAATTCTGCATTTTCCTATGGTGGTTCATTTCAAATTTTACCATTTAGTCATTGTTGTGTTACCTTGGATACCATTATCATTCATAAAGCCTCTATACTAGCCTGAAAAGTGTTTCATTTTAGTACTGTCATTTTGCTGAAGGTTTTTCTCCTCTTCATTTGCACTGTAGTTTGAAACACAATGACTACAGATCATTTGCAAAGGAACCCTAGGATTTCCTGGCCTTTACAGATTGCAATAGTTGCCTGGAATCTGTAATCACAGGGGTTAAATCACAGTCTTTTTTCTTTGTGGTGTTAGATTATAAACACTTTCCACTTCGTTGAAACATTCATGACCTGCTTTCATTTTGTAATACTTATTTTCCTCTGTAAGAAATTTAGAGATGTTTTAATAAAATTTAAATTACCAAATTGAATTCTGTTAGTGATTTTATAGAAATTTAAAAAATTGAACTATTAATGAGGCACTTTGCTACTTTTGTACTTGAAATGTCACTAATTGCCATAAAAATTGACAAAATTCTGATTTTATGTATAAAGAAAGTGACTTGTGAGATGTCATACTTACAACGTTCATCTTTCACCACAAAATATTTCATATTATAGTATAAATTTTTGTTTTTAAGAGATGGGGTCTTGCTCTGTCACCCAAGCTGGAGTGTGATGTCATGGTCATAGCTCACTGTAGCCTCAAACTCCTGGGCTCAAGGAATCCTCTCATTTGAGTAGCTGGGACTACAGGTGTGCACCGCCACACCCACACCCAGCTAAATTTTTTTCTTTTATTTTTTAGGGACAGGGTCTCACTATGGTGCCCAGGCCGGTCTCAAATTTCTAGCCTCCAGTGATCATCCTGCCTCAACTTCCTGAGTAGGTGGGATTATAGGCAATTTATTGAAGAGACTATCATTTTTTCCGTTGTGTTTTCTTGGCACCTTGTCAACAATTAATTGATTGTATATACATGGGCTTATTTCTGGGCTCTCTTTTCTGTTCTATTGGTCTGTCAGTTTTTATGTCACTACAATGCTATTTTGAATATTATCGCTTTGTAGAATAATTTGAAATCAGGAAGTATGATACCTCCAGTTTTGCTCTTCTTGCTCAAGATTGCTTTGGCTATTCAGGTCTTCTGTGGTTCCATATAAATTTTGGTATTTTTGGTCTATTTCTGTGAAACATATCATTGGTATTTGATAGGGATTGCATTGAATCTGTAGATTGCCTGGGTAGTATGGGCATTTTAACTATATTAATTCTGGTATTAGCATCTCTTGATTGTCATTTTCTTTGAGAATTGGTCGTATTTTCCCAGATCTTTGTACGTTTAGTAAATTTGAATTGCAACCCAAACTTTTTAAATATTTTGCTGCAAGACTCTGAATTCTGTTAAAATCCTTTGGAAAGTGTGTGTGTGTGTGTTGCGCTTTCTTAGTCAATCTATTTGGCAAGGTTCAGTACACAAATTCTTTCTGGTCTTCTGCGGCCAATGGTTCCAATATAAATTTAGTTTTCAAAGACTTCGATATATAGTTCGGGTCAATCCTGCCCCTCAGGGTTTAGCATGAAACTTGGTCATTGTTTCATATTAATATTATAGATTATTTTTAAAAGACTTTTGCTATGCTAATTTGCCTCCATAGTATACGTACAGCATGGGGATGAGCCAGGACTGTGCCAGTTCACAGATGGAAGTAGGGAATCCTCTTCTCCAGCTCTATCCTCCCCAGGATTTCCCTCATGATCTCCAGCTCCCAGGGACACTTTTTCTCTGTCCTCTGGCTAGAAAGCTGAAGTCTCATTCAGAATTTTTAGTTTCCTACATTTTCATGCAACTTTATATGACTTTTACACTTCATGAAAAAAAATGGAAAGAAAAAAAAGTAGCAGAAGTTTCCCCCACGCTTTTCCACTTTTTGGACTTCCTGGTTATTCTGGTCAGAAAGATGTTGGATTTTTTGCTGTTTTTTTTTTTTTTTTCAGTTTTAGGTGTCCATGTTGCTGCAGTAGCAGTGCAACTTGGTGAACAGGTCAGGCTTCAGACAGAGCTGAGAGAAAGAAGAATAAAAACCAAACAGAAACACATAGGAAATTATCCCTACACTCTGGTTCACAGAGGGTCTCTTTTCCTTCAGGGGATTTCTTTTTCAGAATTTTTGCAATTTACACATGTTGTGCAGTTTTGTACCCATGCTGCCCTCCAAGAGATATAGGAGAGAGAGAGAAGAAAATAAAAATGCTGTAAACTCACCTCCATACTGGTTGTTCTTTAAGTTTTGACTTACTTCTCAATTCTTCTGCTACTGTTTACTTTTTTTTTTATTTCAGAATATGACGATGGTACACATGTTTTGGTTACATAATTTGCTTTTGTACAGTCTGAGTCAAAGTGTGCCCTTCACCCAGATAGTGTGCACTGTACCCATTAGGTGTGAATTTACCCATCTCCTTCTCACCCCTCCCACGTGCTTGACTTCTGTTGAATTTTACTTCCACATGTGTTTGCTTAGTTGATCGATTAGTTCCAATTTGTTATTGAGTACATGTGGTGTCTGTTTCTCCATTCTTGTGATACTTCACTTAGAAGAATGGTCTCCAGTTCCATTCAGGTTATTACAAAAGAAACTAGGTCACCATTTTTTTTTTATGGCTGAGTAGTACTTCATGGTATACATATACCACATTTCATTAGTTCACTCATGTATTGATAGGTACTTGGGTTTTTTCCACATCTTTGCAATTATGAATTGTGCTGCTATAAACATTTGAGTGCAAGTGTCTTCTTTATAGAGTACCTTTTTTTCCTTTGGGTAAATACCTAGTAGTGGGATTGCTGGATCAAATGGTAGGTCTACTTTTAGTTACTTGACCTATCTGCACACTACTTTCCATAGGGTTTGTCCTAGTTTGCAGTCCCATCAACAGTGTATAAGTATTCCTTTACTTATGCACCGACAGTGTGTAAGTCTCTGCATCCATGTCAGCATCTGTTGTTCTGGGACTTTTTTTTTTCTTTATTGAAGTATAATTTACATATCATGTGAGACTTTTTGATAAGAGCCATTCTCACTGGAGTTAGGGAATATCTCATTGTGGTTTTGATTTGCATTTCCCTGATGATTAGAGATGTTGAGTATTTGTTCATGTGTTTCTTGGCCATTAGCCTATCTTTACTTTATTTATTCATTTATTTATTTATTTTTTGAGACAGAGTCTCACTCTATTGTCCAGGCTAGAGTGCTGTGGCATCAGCCTAGCTCACAGCAACCTCAAACTCTGGGCTCAAGCAATCCTTCTGCCTCAGCCTCCTGAGTAGCTGGGACTACAGGTATATGCCACCATGCCTGGCTAATTTTTTCTATATATTTTTAGCCGTCCAAGTAATTTCTTTCTATTTTTAGTAGAGATGGGGTCTTGCTCTTGCTGAGGCTGGTCTCGAACTCCTGAGCTCAAACGATCCACCCACCTCGGCCTCTCAGAGTGCTAGGATTACAGGCGTGAGCCACTGCGCCCAGCCTATCTTTACATTAAAAGTTTCTGTTCATGTCTTTTGCCCACTTTTTAATGGTGTTGTTTGATGTTTTTTCTTGCTGATTTGCTTGAGTTCTTTGTAGATTCTGGTTATTAGCCCTTTATCAGATATATAGCATATAAATATTTTCTCCCATTCTGTAGGTTGTCCATTTGCTCTATTGATTGGTCCTTAACTATGTAGAAACTTTTTAATTTTATCAGGCCCCATTAATTTATTTTTATTGTTGCTGTGATTGCCATTGGGGTCTTCTTCATAAATTATTTTCCTAGGCCAATATCTATAAGAGTTTTTCTAACATTTCCTTCTAGAATTCTTATAGTTTCATGCCTTAGGGTTAAATCTGTTATCCATTATGAATTAATTTTTGTGAGTCACAAGAGGTGTGGATCCTGTTTTAGTCTTCTACATGTAGCTATCCAATTTTCCCAGCACCATTTATTGAATAGGGATCCTTTGCCCTAGTGTATGTTTTTCTGCTTTGTCAAAGGTCAGATGGCAATATGAGGAAGGTTTCTTATCTGGATTCTTTGTTCTGATATATGTCTCTGTTTTTCAGTTCATGGATTGGTAGAATCAACATTGTTAAAATGTCTACACTACCGAAAGTGATTTACAGATTCAGTGCAATCCCCATTGAAATACTAATGTCATTTTTCATAGATCTAGAAAAATTAGTTCTATGCTTCATATGGAACCAGAAAAGATGCTGAATAGCCAATGCAACCTTAAATAATAACAAATCGGAGGTATCACTTTGTTTACGTTTAAGAGCCCTCATTTAGTTGCTTTTTGTATACTGCCTAGAGATTTTTGTTATAATCATTGGAAGAGATTAGATTCAATGAATTTACTTCATGTCAAGTGAAACCAGAAGTCTGTGGGAATGTCTAAAATTTCATTAATTCCCTTAATAGATATAAGGGAATATGTATTTTTTGTTTCTGTAACTTTGTTGGCAGTTATTCCAGTGTTTTTAGACTTCCAAAATTTCTGTTGTCAGCTGGGATGTCAGCTGTAAGATTTATGTTGTTTGTTTCAAAGAAATGTGTCCTTTTTTTGGCTGCTTTTAAGATTTTCTCTTTGTTTTTCCAGCAGTTCCATTATTATATACTGTTCTTTGTTATTAAGGTGTTTAGATTACAGGGTACGCTTCACATCGTGGCCCTTTGTATTTATTTTTGAAAAATTCTCAGATATTACTCATTCAAATATTGCTTCTGGTGTGTTCTCTCTCTGTTTCCCTTTTTTTTCTGGATGTCAATTGCAGTACGTTAGACCTCTGCACCTTATACAATATGTCTTCTAAGCTCTTTTTGTTCTTCTGTTTTAGTATTTGCTCATTCTTTGAGTTTCAGAAGGGACTTTTTCTAGGGATCTGTCTTTCAGATCATCAATCCTCTCTTCAACTGTGTATAATCTTCTGGGAAACTCATCTATTGGCTTATTTTCAGCTATTACATTTTTATATTCAATAACTTTGATATACTTATTTTAAGAATTATAGTTCTCTGGTAAAATTTTCCATGTTCTTTTTACTTTCTTGAATATATTTATTGAGGTTATTTGAAAGTCTAATACTCCAAAAACTGAATAACTTCTTGTATCCATTTTATTTTCCTTTTTTCTCTTTATCAAAGAATGTTTATTTTTCCTGGAAATTTTTTATTGAATACCAGCCAAATGTGTAAACATCATAAAGGATATGGATGATGCTGTTTCTATGAATCATTTCTTTTAGAATTTTGATAGAGAAGGAGTGGATCAGCATAATCTCTCATGGATTGAATTGATTCATTTTGACTTTCAGTATTTGTAGGGTCTGGGATATTTTGGATTTGTGAATATTATAGGGTGATTTCCTTTGTGAGTTCTAACTTAAAGCTGGAGTATTTCCTTATGTCATTTCATATTGTTAGGCCTGACAGTCAATATTTTTCATCCCCAATCCATGGCACTGTTCGTAGCTCTGCTTACTTTTCAGTTTCCCAATTTCTGCTTTTGCAGTGAGAAGAAAAGTAATATGGAATGTATTTTCCTTTCAGTAAATTTCCTTTTTTCTTCCCTGGGTCCTTCAAGGCTAGCTGCCATCATAGCTCCCTAATGCCTTCAAGGAGGTGATTTTATATGGTATCTACCACTTTATATTTTCTTGGTGTAAGAATTAGTCTAACACAAATTTCTGCCTCTTCCAGAAGTTGAAATTCTAAACAGGATTTTGTTCTCATAGTTCCATTCTTATGTGTTTCTCTATAATAAACGCATTACTGTGGATATACATATTATGGCAGATGTATATCATGGATATGTGCGTGTATGAGTCATTGACATATTTTATGTTCTAATGACAAAATGGGTTATCTTCTCTTCAACATTCCGTGAGTCTAATAAACCACTCACTGTCAAAACACTTGTCCCTTTAGCATCTTCCTTAGCATTCTCAAAATCACATTTTCCACATGACCTTGTCAACGGGCTTAAAGACACACAGGCTTCAAGACACAATGGAGCAACTAACATTCCAAAATTTCCCACATGGGAGATACCATTCGTCAAAATTATTTTGATTTACCATAGTGACAACACTTAATATTTATTTTTTTAAATGATTCTGTGAATTTTATAGTTCTTGATTCTTTCTTAGACATTGCCTTTGCTTGTCACTTTCTGGTGATTGATCTGTAATCAACATTGACTTGCTTCCACATTATTCCATATTTCTTTTGCAACCAAAATATGATTAGACTTAAAAAATGTGTTGGAGCACCCATTCAGCACCTTCCCAATTTTGATTTTGTTAGCCCTGCAAGATGGCAAGGTACCAAACATTCTGGTATTCTATTTTATTTGTAATTCAACCAATCACAAAATCCATATGAGGCCAAAGTCAGACACAGATTGTGCCCAAGAAAATATCACATACCTGGGCACCATTGCAGCTAGTCAGACATTCTTTAATTAAGGGTTTAATTAAATTATTTTTACCTAAAACTTTTGATGTTAGGAGATATGGGCAGTGAATAGTCATACTTATATTTTAAAATGAAGCAATTATGTATAATTAGGCCTGTTATAATTTTAGCAAATTCTAACTTATTTATATTAACAAAATTAAATTGGAGAAATGAACACAACAGTGGTGTAGTTTTTGAACATTATGCATCATAGGCTGAAAAATGCATTAAATAGTTTGCAAGCATGCCAAATATACAAAAATGAGTAACCACTGAACTTGCTTAAATATGTTTGTCAGAGACAGATTTTTTAATAGGAATAGCATTTAAGGGTATTTTCTCTAATGGTTATTTTTGATTTTGTGTCTCCTACTCACAGCTGTGTCATTGTCAATTGGAATCAGTACATAAACTTAACGTTTATTTGTCTTATGATGACAGAATAAATCTGTCCTCAAAGTTTATGTTGTTAGGGAAATGTCATCATCTCATTGTTCAGAATGTCACATAATGGATCTATGGGCTTCATTTTTTTTGAAGGTCATTGTTTAGAGAAAATATGTTTAGTGACGTTTATTGTGGCAATAAAAACTTCAAAGTGATGCCCGAACTTTGTATCAACTGGACTGGTTTGAGGGTTGAAGAACCACTAGAAGGAGGAAAGGAAGGCTTTAGTAGAATAAGGGAATTGCTGGGATAGCAATCAGGGAGATTTTGGAGGACAGAGTTACATATTGATGATTGGTCCTCTGGCCAGACCCACCTTTCAGTTTGGTCTAAGCCCCAGGGAGAGAAGGCCTGTAAGTAGGCACTGAAAGAGTGTTTGTTATACACAGTCCTTGCGAAAATTCCAAGTGCAAGAGAGCCTTTTGTGAAAAAGTGTGAATGCTAAGGTGTGACTAGAAGAGAATTCTAGAATACATTCTCAAATAAGTAGGCAGCTTCAGTGCCATGAGGTTGGTCACACACATCAAGAGAGAGAGGCATCCAGGGCAGGGAATACTGCAATGATAACAACTGCCTTCCCTTAATTTCAAAGAAATACAAGAAAATGAGGCTGGAACAAAAATAAGGAAAAATAATAGACCACTTGTGGTTTCTGAGAACCACAGTCTTGACCTCATTTACCTTGTACATTGTTACTAGTTAGAACCATTTCAGCTGCAAGTGTAAAAACTGTATTTGAATCAGCTCAAAGAAAAGTAGAAAAGTTATGGGCTCATACAAACGCAGGAAGGAAGTGTATGTTTGGCTTCAAATGAACTCTCAAGGGAACTCTGTATTCAGGAACTAAAAAAGTTTCTATTTTTCTACCCCTTTTAACCTCCTTTATCCTTTTACCTAGTCTCATACATTTAGTATAATTGTTGTTTTACATTTTGGAAAATCTGTGAATTTTTTTCTTAAATTAAACAAACACACACACGTCTCTTGTCCTTAAAAAAATCCCACTTTTATAAAGCTATGCTACAGACATAGATAATAATATATATCTTGATAGATAGTGCATATAAAATGTGTGTGTGTATGCTTTCAGATGCCTCAAATAATCTCAGAAGGACATATGTAAAACTGTCAGTGGGGGCTTCTTTGGGAAACCAATGGCTTAGTGTGGGCAAGAGGAGAGGACATGCCCTTTTTATGCACTACAATCCTGCTTTGCCTAATTGTATTACGACCAAATGCATTTTTTCTATTTTCTTGTCTAATTCTAAATTGTAAAAAGAGAGCTAACAGAAAACAGAATGAAAAGTAGTTTAAGAATGGAGTGGAATTCATAATTCAAAAATCTCATTACATGAGCATTTTTTAGGTCAGCTTTTTACCAAACATGTGCTAGGAAAAATGTCGATGAGTATGAAATAGCCTGAGTTGTCATGGTGATATTATCTAATTTGCTTCATATTCTCTGTTCAACTAATCCCTGATGCTCCAGGAGACTTGCCTCTAGCTTGTTTGGCCTTTGGAAAGTGACTGAAAGACAAATTCATGGAGAGACACACACATACAGATATAAAATATGATTGCTGCCCCTCCCCACATTTTCTCTTCTTCCTGTTAGTCACTATTGAAGGATTAGCTTGGTCCACAACTAACAGAGACATCTATAGCTTCCCAAAAGTCTACTTTAGCATGTTTTAAAGTTGGAAGCATGAGTGGGAAACACACCATCTGGGAATTAGATAACTTGGTTTCTAGTCCAGTTCTAACACTTACATGGTGTCTATCATTTATCATTTACCTAGAACTCTACAGTTTACAAACGACTTTCAAGTAAACTGCTCTGTTTAATCCTCATAACCTGAGATCCACAGTACTATCACCTCCATTTTAAAGATAAGAGATCTCATACAAGAAAGGTTAAATTACTTGTCCAAGGTGAGATTGTTTCTAATTGGAATTGTAAGAGAAATAACACAAACCTAGGTTTGCAGACTTCAAGCCTGAAACTTGTTTCAAGATGCCATTGCCTAGTAGTTTATGCTTTTTACAAACAATACTTAAGGCAAAATAATACAAATGTTAAAAACTAATAGGGTGAATATATACAATATTGATATAGACAAAAATAAGATGCAGGCATAGATAAAAGTAGGATTCAAGATAAAAATATAAAATGGGACAGAGAATAATAAGCCACTGAAAGCAGAAGTTTTGAACACTTTTTTTTTACAAGTATAAATTCCTGAATGAAGAAAAGGAATAGAAGACAGTTTTCTAACTTGAGAAAGTCTAAAACCACAAGGTAGGATTGTATTTAAAATTCAACACCGAAGGCATTCTCATTAAACTCACATAGAAAATGAGGGTGTCTACTGTTGCTACTGTTGCCTAACATCACCTTGAAAGGTCTTGAACAGCGATTCTCAACTGGCATTGTGCACTCTAATCATCTAGAGCTTTTGCAAATACAGTCATGTGCTGCATAACAATGTTTCAGATGACAGACTGCATATATAATGGAGCTGAGAAATTCCAATCACCTGGTGACATCATAGCTGTCATAATGTTCTAGTGCAATACATTACTCACATATTTGTGATGATGCTCTTATAAACAAACCTACTGCACTGACAGTCATATAAAAGGATAGCACACATTATCATGTACAGTACATATTTGATAGTGATAATAAACAACTACGTTACTGGTTCATGAATTTACTATATTAAACTTTTTATTGTTATTTTGGAGTATATTCCTTCTATTTATTAAAAAAAGTTGACTATATAACAGCCTCAGGCAGATGCTTCAGGAGGTGTTCCAAAAGAAGGCACTGTTATCACAGGAGAGGATAGCTCCATGTCTATTATTGTCCCTGAAGACCTTCCAGTGGGACAAGATATGGAGGTTGAAAACAGTGGAACTGATGATCCCGACCCTGTGTCGGCTTAGCCTAATGTGTGTGTTTCTGTATTATTATTATTTTTTTAATTTCAAAATTTTACAGGGGTACAAACATTTAGGTTACACATATTGCCTTTGCACTACCCGAGTCAGAGCTACAAGCGTGCCCATCCCCCAGACGGTGCGCTCCTCATCCATTAGGTGTGAATATACCCATCCCCTCCTTCCCCTTCCCACCTGCCCAAAACCAGATGAATGTTACTGTCATATGTGCATATAAGTGTTGATAAATCAGTACCAATTTGATAGTGAGTATATGTGGTGCTTGTTTCTCTACTCTTGTGATACTTCACTTAGAAGAATGGGCTCCAGCACCATCTAGGATAATACAAGAAGTATTTGTTCACCATTGTCTTTTGTGGCTGAGTAGGACTCCATGGTATACATATACCATGTTTTATTAATCCACTGATGTATTAGTTTTCAACAAAAAGTTTAAGTAAAAAAAAAATTAAATAGAAAAATGCATATAAAATAAGGATATAAAGAAAGAAAATATTTTTGTATAGCTATGTTTGTGTTTTAAGATTTTTAAGATTTAAGTATTACTATGAAAGTATCAAAAAGTCAAAAAAATTAAGGACTTTATAAAGTAAAAAAGTTACAGTAAGCTAAGTTTCATTTATTATTGAATAAAGAAAACTATATTTTTAAGTAAATCTAGTATAGCCTAAGCATATAGTGTTTTAAAAATCTATAGTAGCATACAGTACTGTCTTAGGCGTTCACACTCAGCACCTCCTCACTGACTCATGCAGAACAATTTCTAAGCAAGCTCTATTCATGCTATGTGCCCTGTGCAGGAATACCATTTTTTTTTTGTTTTTTATACCACATTTTTCACTGTACTTTTTAAATATTTAGATATGCTTAGACCTTACAAATGCCTAGATGCTGTACAGGTTTGTAGCCTAGGAGAAATAGGCTGTACCGTCCATGTAGCCTAAGTCTGCAGTAGGCTACACCATTTATGTTTGTGTAAGTTCACACTATGATGTCTGCACATTGACAAAATCACCCAAAGATGCATTTCTTAGAATTTATCCCAATCATTAAGTGACATATGATGGTACCAGTGTTTGGGTCTAAAGTCAGGAATCCTGATTAAATTGATCTTGAGAACTGGCACTGGTAATTTTGTAAGCTCCCAAGGCATGTAGTGAAGACAGAACCAGACCAACACCATGGAACTTTTTCCTCATCTTATTTGGGGAAGATATTGGCTAAATATAAGATAATATCTTGATCATAATATCATGGAAATACCTTTCACTTGTGTAGCACACATCAATTTTAAAACATTTCAGAAATATTATCACATTCCTACTATAATCTTATTAAGTTATTTAATTATGTCCTAATTTTACACATGTTGGCACATTGCCACCAGCAACTCCCTTCTCCCCAAATGTATTTAAAAATTATCTTGCCTTATTGTTATAGATGTAAGACTCAGCTAAAGAGATGAAAAATATTTGGATATAGAAGTAATGCTACCCCTTAGTGTTGGTGCATAGCAACCAAAATTAATTTTCTAACTTTTGGGTAGCTATGAAAAATTAGAAACAACAGCTTGCACAGATCAGCTGAAGTATACAGTTTTGTTATCTTCCCAGTCTTATAGATTTAAACATAATATTATCATTACTTATTGCCTGGAAACCACAGAGATATTACCAAAACATTAGGTTCATGACAAATGATAAGACTTTATCAAAGGATAAGGTAATTGAGCCGCAGAGCTGAGAAATAGGAACTTGGAGAAAAAGGAAAGCTAAAAGGTGCTACATGTGTCAAACATGTTCTCCCTGTAGAAACCATAAAGTGGCCCCGATGGAAGAGCTCTTTCAAAGTGGATGTCAAAGTAAAGAATTTTACCAATTTCAATTCACCAAATAAGACTGAGAGCAAAACACTGGAGTATTGACTTTTTCCTGTCTCTTTTTTTTCAACACTGTAATCCTCTAAATTATCAGGAAAAATAATCTAGAATGTATGTGGGAAAAGACAAACATAGCAAGCAATCGTCAGCCTTAATCCTGGATCTGTTTGACACTCATACAACTAAACTTGTTAAGAAGAACACTGAACCACTCAAAACTTTGGAATCAACCTAAGTGTCCATCAACAGATGAATGGATAAAGAAATTGTGGTATATATACATAATGGAACTTTATATAGTCGCACCCCCCCCCATCCTGCCATTTGCACCAACATGGGCATTAACTGAAAGAAGCCAAGCACAGAAAGACAAATCTTGCATGTCCTCACTCCTACGCGGGAGCTAAATGTTAAAAACAATTGATCTCATGGAGACAGAGAGTAAAATGATGGTTACCAGACACTGGGATGGGTATTGGGGTGAGGGGGATAATCATAGGATGATTAGTATGTGCAAAATATAGTGAGATAGAATGAACAATATTTGATAGCTCAGCAAAGTTACTCTAATCAACAAAAAGTTAGGGTATACTTTAAAATAATTAAAGAGCGGAATTGGAATGTTCCTAACACAAAGGAAAGTTAAATGCCTGAGGTGATGGGTACTAGTTACCCTGTTTTTATTAATACACATTGTATCCCTGTATTAAAACATCACATGTACCCTATAAAAATATATAACTATTATGTACCATAATAATTAAAAATTAAAAATGCACAAAACCCCACAAAAATCAGTGGTATTTCTATGTATTAATAATTAACTACCTGAAAAGAAAATTAAGAAAATAAGCCCATTTACTAAAGCAACAAAAGAAATATTTAGGTGTAAATTCAACTGAGGGGGTAAAACACCTGTATACTGAAAACAGCAATACACAGATGAAAGAAAGAAATTAAAGAAAAACCCAAATAAATTAAAAAATATCCCATTTGTTCATAGATTGGAAGAGTTAATATTGTGAAAATGTTCATACTATTCAAAGTGATCTATGGATTCAATGCAGTCCCTATAAAAATTCCAATGTAATTTTTCACAGAAAAACAATGGAAAAAATTCTAAAATTCATATTAAACCGCAAAAGACCTGAAATAGCCAAAACAATCTTGAGCAAAAATAACAAAGCTGGAGGCATCATATTACCTGCCTTCAAATATTCAACAAAGCTATAGTAATCAAAACAGCATGGTATGGGAATGGGAAGTTGTTGATCAAGGGTGCAAAGTTTCAGATAGACAAGCAATAGGTTTGGAGATCTATTGTGCAGCAGGGTGACTATAGTCAGTAATGATGTAGAGTTGGCACTATGTATCTGTGGGTTCTGTATCTGTGGATTCAACCCACCAGGGATCAAAAATATTTGAAAAAAATTGCATTTATACTAAACAAGTACAGATTTTTTGGTTATTATTCCCTAAACAATGCAGTCTAACAACTATTTACACAGAATTTATATTGTATTTGGTATTATAAGTAATATAGAAATGATTTAAAGTATATTATAGGATGTGCACAGGTGATATGCAGACACTATACAATTTTATAACAGGCACTTGAACATCTTTGGATTTTGGTACCCATGAAAGGTTCTGGAACCAATCCCCCATGGATACCATGGTACAACTGTATTATATTTTTCAGAATAACTAGGAGAGTAAATTTCAAATATCTCACCATAAAAAATTCTAGGTAAGTGAGGTGATAGGTATGTTATTTTGATTTAATCATGCCACATTGTGTACGTATATCAAAACATCACATTGTACCTCCTAAATCTATACAATCCTGATTTGTCAATCAACATATTATCAATAAAATTTTAAAAATATATTAGAAGAACAGCATTTTACTACCAAAATACATACACAGTCAAAGAAAAAAATGACAAGATGAAATTATCTCAGAAATGTGTATACAATAATGCTCTTGTTGTTGAACAGGATTTATTGTTGGAATAAAATAGAGATGCCTCAATTCCTAATACAGTGGATAAGAGCAGTAAAGAAAATCAAGGGGATTTAAGCAGAGGCACTGGCAGATGAGCTTTTGAGAATAATGATTTATATGGCTTTGAAGATGGTGATTTCTAGTTTCTGAGATTGAAGATGGCTATAAAGCCTTGACAATAAATATACTTTTACATTTTTTCCTTCCTTTTATATAGTGATATTTTATTGAAATAGCAGTATATATTAGAATTCATTAATTTTTTGTGTTAACTGCTGTGAATTAATATTAAAAATATTTGCTCTTAGTGCATGGTATAGCATGAATTAAAAATTCTTCAAAATTTATTATTTCTTATATGCTTTGTACCATTCCCCACTGAAGGATTTGTTTATATGCATATTCCATAGCTATCTATATAGAAATTAATTCAAACCTTGACTTGCTTCTTGCTAAAATGCAGAACTGCATTTTTTCTTACAAGACCCTAAGTGTGTTATGAATTTTTATTTACAAGAAATTTCTGTTTTTTCTTTTTTTTTTTACTATGTGCCAATATTCACTGATCTACATATTTGGCTTTATATACAACTGATTCTTATTTTTGGGGGTGTAATGTTCTATAACATCAGCTTGAACACTGAATTTGTGAATACTGAACCATGGCTCTTAGAGGAAATACAGAGTTAAGTGCCTGCGAACCTTTTGTCACAACATTTTCATCAACTAACCAATGCAAAACTTTGCTTTATGTGTGTTTCTGTTTAAAGATACCTTACTTAATATATATTGTTAATTTATTAACATTGAACTCCTGGCCATTAATGCTATAACCCATGCCTGAAGGAAGTTTATCTAACATGGGTATTTTCTCCATAAGGCACATCTTCTTGCATTTAGGGCATTAGATGGCACTTTCACCTTATGCTTGGGGATATTTTAAACTGTGAAACCACCAAAAAAAGTAAAAAAGAATGCAAAAACATGGCAGTAAATAGATCACGAAAAGGACACTTGTTTATAGAACAAGAACTGGAACTAGAAGGCAGAGAGCATCGCTTTGTTTGAATTCATCTGGCAATGTGCGCATCAGACAACTCAATATTTTGGCCACTATTTGCATATCTGCGAAGATCAAGAAAGCAACATGAGTATTGATTTTGATGGTATAGTAAATTTTAGCATGTAGGCAAATTCTCAAATATGGAATCTGTGAATAAGGAGGATTGACTGTACATCATTTTACACATTGAAAAACAGTGGAATATTACTGCATATTCAGAACTCATCATCCAACAAATTCATTCTTTTTGGTTAATTTAGGTGAAATTCACAAAACAAAGTTAATCATTTTAATTTAGAATCATTTAGTACACTCAGAGAGTGTTGTGCCACCATCACCTCTATCTAGTCCCTAAACATTTTCATAACCCTCAAATAAAGTTCTATACTCATTAGAACTTCACTCCCCATTCCTCCCTCTCCCAACCCTTGGCAACTATTAATCTGCTTTCTGTCTCTATGGATTTACCTACTCTGAATGTTTTATATAAATTGAACCATGCAGTATGTGACATTTTGACCTTTGGGGGCTGACTTCTTTCATTTAGCATATTGTTTTTGAGGTTCATCCATTTGTAGCATGTATCAGTACTCCATTCCTTTATATGGCTGAATAATATTGCATTGTAACAAACCCACTCTTAACTATCAATTCATTATGATGAAACATAGTCTCATCCCCCCCCCCAACATTAGTTTCCAATTACTAAAAACTCTTGGACAGAGAGGATTCCATAAGAAAATGTGGGATCTTTTGAACTTAATTGATAGGACCTAGAAGACTCAAGACATCAAATGGAAGAATCAGGGTAGGAAAATCCTTTTGAAGAACATGAAGTTTTCACAGACTGGGAAAAAATTAGACCTTTTATGGGCAGTACTCCCCTATAAGTCTGTCAATTTTTCTTTCTTATTAGAGGTTTTTAGTTGCTTAATGTTTGGTTATTTTCCATTTTATTTTTTGGCTGCTCAAAATGGCCCTTTCTAGGATTTCCATAATTGATCATCCGGTCTTACTGTCTTTAGTAAGTTTAACTGATATGACTTTTGGACTTTAACTGAAGCTGCAAATGGTGGAATTATAAAAGCAAAAATCATAAAAAAATAAGAAAGTGATACTGTACTTGACATTCTTGGCTAAGTATGTGGTTTATAAAATTAATTAAGGTTGTAGCATTAAAATGAGCAGGTAAGATTTTTTTTAAAGTAACAAAGCCAACTTATACAAGGTCAAAGCTTTTGGAAAACCATAATTTCAAAGTGGAGATTCATCCTGGAGAAATGCCTTGCTTTTACTCCCATCTGTAAAATTAACTGGTAGGAGAAATATGAGTTTCAGTTTTTAATGAGGACATAAAAATAGACATTTTTCCTTAAAAGTCTGTTAGGTTGTGATGAACTTACAGTGATATTTTGAGAACAGGAATTGGCCAAGAATAATCATGTAAATTACTTGACTCAAACATATCATCTATGAAATTGAATTCCTTTACCATACACAAAGGGAACAGGTTAATATTAATGGATTACACAAGGATATATGTGTAAGGAAATGGTGTCCCCTTCCTCAGATGACACAGAGGAAATACAGATAAATTTCCTAATACAGGTTGAACTCTTTGACTTGTTCAAGCAGTGATCTGCCTGTGGTAAAAGAGGTTAGTGAGGAAGTAGGGAGAGAAGGCTAAAAATATATACTAAATTTCATAATCTGATGAAGAATAGAATAGATGCTTTTCCCTTCCTTTTGAATCACTAGCCCCACATACATATTTATCTTGATTTTTGCCAAAGAAAAGCACTTAAAAATATAACACATTTCAAAATGTCTCATAAGTGGTTGGTTTCTCTTGATCCAACCTTGCTAAACACATAAAGAGCTTTAATAGTAATTGTCAGTGCTATAAAGCAAGCATTTCCTATGCCTTCTCTATGACCAGAGAAGTTAAATGTGTTGTTCTGTTAAAGCCCAAACTTGTACGTACCACATATATATTAATATGATAAACAATAAACATACATTCCCATCAGCTGACTTTAATGGCAATGTGCTACATGGTAGGAGCATTTGGAAAATGCATTTTATCAAAGATAACTTGTGTAAAGACATCTCGAAAATGACTAAAACAATCCATCAAATTTCAAAAGCTGAGAATGTGAAAAATATTAATGGACAGCAGTATTGACTATTTTTTCCATTCATCATTCTATAATGCTTTTAGGTAATTATTTGACAGGATGAGTGAGAAAGAGATTTGGAGGGAGGTACTTGACACTGACTGGTTACTAGGAAATTAAAAAAAACCCAAATCTCTCTGTGTGTGTGTTTGTGTGTGTGTGTGTGTTTGCACACATACACTCCTTTGTAGAACTGGGAAACAAGTTAGTTTTATGAAATTCAGAATTTTATTTTACTATTTAAACATGTAATCATGGCATATTGAGTAGAAAGTAGTTTAGAGTCCATAATAGTGTAATTTCCTTTTCACAATCTCCTTGAAAATTGTCAGTGACTCTCTCCTTGGACTGTCAACTGAAAGAGGAGAATCAGCATAGTAAAATGAACCCATTCTGTTATTGGACAGTTCCAAATGATAGAAGGTTCTTAGGTTCTTCCATCTTTCAGACTCCATTTCAATTTTTGGAGCAGCAGGAACAAATAGTGTCCTGCTTAACATTCTTTTATATATTGAAAATAATTATATCTCCCTGTGGGCTCCTCTTCTACCCAACAGGGTTCCTAGTACCTCCAATTGTTTCTCTCAATTAAAAATTCCATGCTTGTGGCTCTGACTCAGGTGGGGCAAAGGCAATATATGTAACCTAAACATTTGTACCCCCATAATATTCTGAAGTTTAAAAAAAGTCTCATATCCTCTGTCCTGATAGAATTTCTCAGAACATATTCCACTTTGTGTTTTATAATATGATATTCAGAATTGAAAATAATGCTCTAATATGATGTAAACAATTCAGAACAGAGTGAAAGTCTTATCTACCATGATTTAGACACTGCAATTCTATCCATGTTGCCTAAAATTAAAGCAGCATCTTAGTAGCCACTACACTGTTGACTGACATTAAACTTGTGGTCAACAAGTGTTAGTTGAAGTGCCAGAAAGCCAGATCTTTCCTTTCTCTCCCTAAACATTTAAAAGTTTATCTTGTTTTATGTCCATTAGGATGGCTACTCAGAAGAGCTGGCTAAGATGTGGGGAAATAGAAATGCTTATGCACCATCAATGGGAATGTAAAATGGTGATATTTCAGCCATTATGGAAAACAGGATGGAGGTTCCCTCCAAAATTAAAAATAGAATTGACATATGATTCAGCAATCTCTCTTCTGCTTATATATCCAAAATAGTTCAAAGCAGGATCTTGAAGAAATAATTGCACACTCACGTTCATTGCAGCATTTTTTATAATAGCCAAGTAGTATATGTCTGTCAGCAGATAAATAAAATATGCTGTATACATACAATAGGCTATTATTCAGCCTTAAAAAAGAAGCATTCTGACACATTATATACAACAGTGATAAACCTTGAAGATATTATGCTAAAGGAAATAAATCAGTCACAAAACACAAATATTATATGATTCCACTTATATCCGAGTAGTCAAACTCATAAAAACAGAAAGTAGAATTGAGGTTGCCAAGGGCTGAAAGGAGGAAGGGTTAGTGTTTAATAAGTTTGAAGTTTCAGTTTTGCAAGAGGAAAACATTGTAGAGATCTGTTGCACAACAATGTGAATGTGTTTAACACTACTGAACTGTAAATAAGATGGTAAATGTAATGTTATATGTTTTTTACCACAATAAAAAGGAAAATGTTTATCTGATTTTGGTATGTTTCAGATTGTTCAATTTCCATAATGTAATGTAGCATTTATTGTATTGCATATTGTATTACATACAAACATTGAGTATTATTCTTTATAAAGTTTCGTATATATTAATCATTGACGAAAACATATTAATAGAATAGAGACGAGGAGAATACCCTGTGGCACTCCATTATAGGCATTCTGCCAGATTGAAACCAAGTAATTAATCAACATCCTTTGGGTATTACTCTTTATCAAGTCATGGCTCCACATACCAATGCATCTTTTGAGCCTATATTTTGCCCTCTGCAAGGATATCATAGAAGACTTTGTAAAATGTTATGCTGAAGTAGCTTGATTTACCAGTCTAAAAAAATAATATTTTCACTGTTTTCTTCTCTAAAATACTGATACCACCTTTATTTAATCTATCTTAACCTATGACAGGAATTGAAAACAAGCTGTCCATTTAATTTTGGGGTCTAATTTTTAATGCTTTTAAAAATTCACATTGTTATCTATTGGTCCAATTGTCTATTATTGCATAACAAACTACCACTAAATTTTAGTGGCTTAAAACAATAACCATTGCATTTTAGCTACTAAAATTTTGGCTCTAGAATTTGGGCAGAGCTATGCTGGGTGGTCCTTCTATTTCATATGGCATTGATAGAGATCATTCCATGACATTTAGTTTATCTGGAAGTTCTGAGAGAGCTCTACTCATGTGTCTGGCACTTTGGTGAGGGTGTCTGGACTTACTTGGGACTGTTGACCCAGAGTACTACATGGTCAACAAGTTGCATGGCGTCCAGGGAAGTCAGACAGACTTCTTACATGGCTCAGCATTCCGAGAACAAGTAGTTCAGTCAATTCTTCCTGAAATTATTTTACGAAACAACCGTTTATTAAGTACCCAGTAAGTACTAGGTATTGTGTTAGATGCTATGGAATGCAGTAGTATATGTGAAGGACATGGTCCCTGCATACATGGAGCTTATAGTGAAGTGGAAAATAAGGTCATTAAAAAAAATAATATTAGATGGGGAAAAGTGTTGGGAAGTATTGTGATGAAATATTAGTATCAGAAGTTTCTTATCCAGGGCAAGTAAGTTTACTATTAAAGAATAAGATTCTAAGTGTACAATTAAATGATTTTCAGTGAATTTACCGAGGTGTACAGTTGGAGCACTATGTATGTACTCTATGGACTACTTTGACAGAGTAGATTTTTGAATGTAACAAGATAAGTCAACTTGAGTGGTAATATATTTTGGGAAATCAGCTCACTACAAATTGTGACTGTAAACATTGTACTTTAAAAGCTTTGTAGTTTTCCCCCAATAAAAAAAAATAAAATAATAAAAAAAAGAAAGAAATAAC
>CAUYRT010031975.1:0-10882 GCA_963574885.1 Lepilemur ruficaudatus | reverse complement strand
ATTTTGAGATACTCTAACAAATTACCACATGCTGGGGGGCTTATAAACAACAGAAAGCTATTTCTCAGAATTATGGAGGCCAGAAGTCTAAGATCCGGGTGCCAGCATAGCTGGGTTCTGGTGAGAGTCCTCTCTCGTGTGTGGACTGATCATTTCTCATTGCATCCTCACATGGTAGAGAGCAAAGAAAAGCAAGGTCTTTTGGGGCTTTTATTAGAGCACTAATACTATTCAAGCTCCCCCTCATGACCTCATCTAATCCTACTTACCCCCCAAAGGTTCCACCGCCTAATACCAACCCATTTGTGATAGTGTTTCAACATATGAATTTTGGAGGTACACAAACAATTAGTCCATTGCACAAAACACAGGATGGACACAGATGATTTCTATATATTACATTTGCCAATGCAAAGAAACACATCCCTTTAAGAAAGTAGGGCTTACTAACTCAATATGTTATAATTCTATGTGTTACGTGAGATTGAAAAATATAAATATATTTTGACATACATGTATCCATAAATATGGGGACAGTTTAGTTGTCTTACAATTTTCTTGTTCAATTTAATATACAATAACTTATCTACAGAAAAATGTCTCCCATTATTTAAAAATGCTCAAAGGTCATTAATTATAGTTGCATAATAGTTGCCATATGCCATAATAATTGACATTATATATATCATAAGTAATTTTTAAAAATCTGGACAATAGAAGTAGGAGAGTGCCACCAAAATGTTTCTCAGCTAGGCAGTGGTGTACTGTCAGTGGACCTCAAACATCTTTATTAGTGACTCTCAATTACTTGTAAAATGTGAACTTCATTCTTCCTTAAGAAAAGAAGAAGGTACTTTACAAACAGTACACTGATTTTAAGACAATGCTCTGCAGTTGGACAAAGTAGGTTCAAATTGTTGTTGCTCCATGTATCAGTCCAGTGCAACTATTTTCTTGACCTTGGTCACGTCATTTAGCTCTGCTAAGCTTTGTTTTTATTTGTAAAATGAAAATAGTAATATTTACTTTTAAAGGCTGTTAAAATTATTGTGTGTGTATATGTATGTGTGTGTACATATATACACATATACACATATATTTAAAGAGAGATTGGGAGAGAGAGAAAGAGAGAGAGGTGGAGGGGGCACTGACTCAATAAAGATATTTTTATTTGATGTTTAAATCAGTTCATAACTTTCTAGTGTGTATTATTTCAACTGAGTTGATTACTACTCGAGATAGGAATAACTTTTTTTTCTTTTTTTAATGCTTTGCTATGTAACCCAGGCAAGAACTCTGGAGCTCAGGGAAAACTAACTACATGCTTAGAAATAAAATAATAATGGCAGGTTTCTCTCATTTTTTAAATATTCATTAAGAAAGATGTTCAATGCATCTGTAATCTAAAGTCAGTGATTTACTGCATGTAGATTGCAACTATTTTGTTTCCTAACATACCAAATTCAAAATAAGTACCTTCATGGAGGTCTAGAACATTGGCTTCTGAAACCAAAAATTATTTCCCTGCATGCTGATGCAATTCATCAGAGCTTGGTGACTTGAACATATTTCTTAAAAGCTAGGTATTCACTGGCTGAAAAGAGTGCCTAATTTAATTACTCCAGCTCCAAAAACAGTAAAAATGTTTTCACTGAATTCTCTTGGTGTATGAAATCTTCATCTCAATAACTCCTTGTTGAAACTACATCTAATTTGAGTCATTCTTCCAGTACGCAGCATGCCAACCACACTTCCTGTCAAATAGCTCCCCGGTTGTCTTCATAAAAGTAAATTTAAGAAATTACGAGTCAATGTCTAGAAATGTCTTTAAATAAATGATCTCCAATTTCACACCAAGAGTTCTGTGGGGTTAGCAAAAATACGTTCAGCAAAATATGACATTAGAACATTGCTCAGTAATCTGTAAAAATAACATGCTCAGCTCAGTCTAGGTTTGTTTACTACAAGTTGTGTGTGTGAACACACACATGTGTTTATCTGCTTTTCTTGGTGAAGACTCCCTGTGCTGACAAATATTTGGAAACCCAAACTAACAACTGGAATCAAACGGCTCTGTATCCTAACTCCAAATGACTTTCATCCCATTGACATTGTTACCTAAAACTTGGTCAATTAAAGGAATTTTACTTAGACTATTCTTAATAGAAACAGTTGGATCATTTTTGTGACAGAACAGACTCTAAAACATAAGATATCAGTCCCCTCACCTCAGCTCTAATAGTAGAATACCTAAGAGCAGCAGGGCAGGGACAATGTGACACTGTATACCACCAGGATGTCTATGGAAATGGGAATGGTGCAATTAAAATGAATCCCTCAGGCTTATGGTCATTTGGATGAATGTCCTTTGGGTCTCTGACTTTAGTCATCTTATTTGACAATTCAAGTCACAAATATTTTTTATTTTCACTGGAAATGTAGTTTCTACAAAAATACATAATCCCCTGAGTGTAATTTGATGCTTTACTTCAATACAACAAAATGAATACAACTTCAAAAGATGATGACTAAAACTGACAAATATTTGCTGTGTTGTCACATACAATCACCTAGTTTCTCACACTGATTTTTACTTTCCTGAGGACTGTGCCAACAGATGTTAATGTGGTATAAATGAACATGTCAATTTTCTCATAACTACGTTGACAAGCGTTAATTCAGCTTAAGAGGGACATGCTATCTGACCATTACCTGTCTTCCTCTTTTATATCAAGTTATTGTGTTGCCTGTCCTGAGTTTGCTGTCTTATCATAGGATAGCATATGGCACATGATCAAAAAGCCAGAAATACTATCTTATCCACACTAACTGTGAACCAATGAGCCCTGCCCCTCTTTGGATGAAGATTAACAGAACAATGAACCCCTCTGCTCAAGGGCAAAGGGGAAGGAGACAGGAGGCATCTGTTCCAGAAGCCCAGTTCTTGTCTATTTTGATTTATCAGAAGAAATTATTTCTTTGCTGCTTTAGTACTATATTATTACTTTGCAGGAAGTGTTTTAGAAATAAGGAATAATGAATGCTGTTAAAATATCACCTTTACAACATACATCACACCTTAATTCACAGCATGGATTTAAGTTGATTTGTTAAATTCCAAGTGCTGTATACATAAATGACCCTCACCAAGTACCATGGCAAGGTGACCATTGCATCAAATTGTTTTCTGAGGTAACTGGTATAGGAGCTGAAGTTTATTTTCAGGACTGATCTTAAGAAAATAGAATTATCACTATGCAAATTCCAAATATCATTGTACTATTTTAATTCCTGTGTATAGCAGTAATTCAAGACACTTTTGAAACCACCTGACCGTGAGACAGCATGGACACCATTCAAGGTTGCTATGATTCACTATGCATTGCACAGTGTGAATAAATACTACAATTGATATTTTTTCTTGTGGACTTTAGTATTTATGAAATATAATTGTTTATCACAGGATGCATGGATGCTTCTGATGCATGGATGCTTCTGCACTATTGTTTAATCTTAGGATATAATAAAAATAATATTTTTGAATTTTTAAATATATTTTTAATAAAATGCCTTTTGATTTATTTCTGATATATACAGTAAAATCCACCTGGCAAAAAATGTGAACCATTTTAGCTTTTGTTACATGGTACTATATTGCTTTCTAGACATAGAGTAAACCAAATTCATGTCACCATTAAATCTTGCCAACATTGGTTTATATCATTTTCATTTATTTGAGCTGCTTTAATGCGATCTTAACTTGAGCTAGAGAATTCTTTTAATTGTATTTGTATAAGCGTTACAAAGTATGTACATTTACCTAATTTAAAATCTAAAGAGACAAGAGAATCCAGTCACAGCTGAGATTGGCTAACGTGGAGCAAGAAACTCCTGGAGCCACAACTTGAATGAACACTTAAAAGCAATTCTGAGGAAATGCTGGAGGCTGAGTGTGGACTAGCCTGAGAGTGAGAAATTTCTGGACATGTGTCATAGGGAGGTTCTCATGCTTTGGAAGATTTTACCTTCCAGAACCCCAGTAGCTTCTTGCTGTGAAGAGCCAAGAAAGATCCCCTGTGGCTCTCTGACAAAGGGTAAGAAATAGTAATCATTATAAAATATGCCTAGAACTTTCTCTGTTACAAAGGCTTGCTGTTCAGAGGAAAAATACTTTATCCACGCATTATCCCAGCTGGGGGAAGCACATTTCTTCATCACCAAATATCTGCTTTCTGTCTCTTTTAAGGGATGGGGTGTTAAAACACACACACACACACACACACACACAAAACTAGTGAAGGCCACAGCTCAGGGACACACAATCATCCAAAACTAAAATTTAAATGTAAGACTATACAGAACTTCTCATCTTGTCCCCTGAATATACATACCTTACCACCACACCAAAAGGGTTCCAGTAAATTAAAGAATTGTAGGAAAAGAGCTGTATGATATAAACTCTATCCAAGGAGTACTTAGAGAAACACTAAGACAGCAAAAAGAGATAAACAAGGACATTAAATAATTTATAGCCACGACACTGTTATAGAAAATATTAAATATAATACATGTACTAGCCACTTCAACAAAAAAATCACACAATAAGGACAATTTACCTCAATTCTTAATACCTGAAACATCATGCCAGGCTTTCAACAAAAATTACAAAGGATGCTTAAACAAGAAAAAAATAAGCCTGAGGAGACAAAGCAAGTATCACAAAAAGAAACAAATAAGCTACAGATTGGAGTTATCAAATAGGTAATTTAAGGGATCTAATAAAAAAGTAGAAAACACACAAGAGCAAACAAGTAATGTAAACAGAGATATATTCTAACAAAGAATCAAAAGAAAGACTAGAACTCAAAAATACAACAAGAGAGATTGCAAACGCCTTTGATGGGTTCATCAATGCACTAGGCATAGCAAAGAGGAAATCACTGGGTTTGAAGACATGTCAATAGAAACTTCTCAAAGTGAAATGTAGAGATAAAAAAGAATGGAAAACGGCTGGGCATCATGGCTCACACCTATAATCCTAGCACTTTGAGAGGACGGGGCTGGAGGATCACTTAAGGTCAGGAGTTGGAGACCAGCCTAAGCAAGAGCGACAAAACTCCTACAGCCCCTCCTGTCTCTACTAAAAATAGAAAAAAGTTCACTGGGTGACCAAAAATAGAAAACATTTAGCTGGGCATGGTGGCAAGTGTCTGTAGTCTCAGCTACTTGGGAGGCTGAGGCAGGGGGATCCCTTGAGTCCAGGAATTTGAGGTTGTTGTCAGCTTGGCTGATGCCAGGACACTCTAGTCTGGGCAACAGAGCAAGACTCTGTCTCAAAAGAAAAAAAGAAATAGAAGAAAACCCTAACAGAATGTGTAAGAACCATGGGAAAAGTGTCACATATGCATAATTATAACACAAAAAGGATAATAAAGAATGAACAGCACAAAAGAAATATCTGAACTAATAATGGCTTGGAGTTTTCCATAGTTATTGAAAGATAAACCACAGTTTCAAGAAGCTCAAAGAAGAGCAAACAGGATAAATATGGAAAAAGAAAACAAAAAAATAAAATTTAGGTATATTACAATCAAACAGTAAAAAGACAAAAAAAAAAGTTTCTTTTGGCCCTAAAACTCCCCAAAGGAATTTAAAAGAATAGACATCACATTAAAGTATGATTCATATATAAAACTAAACTAGAGATCAAAAAACAGAAATATAGCTGGAAAACATTTAGAGATTAAAACCACAAACTTATAAATAACTCATGGGTAAAAGGTAACATTCCCAAAAAAATAAAACAATATTTTAAACTAATTAAAAATAAAATATAATTTATTATAATTTATGAGATGCAGTGTAAATAGTCCTTAGAGGGCAATTTATAGCATTAAATGCATTTATTAAAAATGAAAAATGACTTATTAATCATTAATCTAAGCTTCAATATCAGAAAACTGGAAACAGAAGTTCAATTTAAGCCTAAAGCAAGCAGATGAAAACACATAATAAAAAATAGTGCAGAAATCAATTAAATTGAAACTGATAATTATTAATAATAGAGAAATATCAATAAAACCAAATGTTAGTTCTTTATTAATAAAATTGATAAAACTCTAAGAAGGTTAAACATGAAAAAATATGTAAGATACTAATTACCAATATCTGAAATAAAAGAGAGGTCATCCCTACTGATTCCATAGATATTCAAAAGACAATACAAAAATATTATGAATAAGTCTATGCCCACAAAATGAAAACTTGTATGAAATGGAACAATTTCTTAAAAATACAAAGCATCAAAGGAGAAAAACAGAATCCAAATAGATTTATATCTATAAAATTAATTGAATCAATAATTAATAACCTTTGAGAACAGAAAGCACCCAGTCCAGATGTTTGCACTGGTAAATTCTAATATTTTAGGAAGAAATTACATTAATCCACCACAATCTCTTTTGGAAAAAAGAAGCAGAAGGTATATGTTCTAACTAATTCTACAAGGTAAAAATTACCCTAATATCATAATCAGATTAAAAATGTTGCAAGAAGGGAAAATATACAGACCAATATCTTTCATGAACCTAAATGTAAGATTCTCAACAGGATATTAACAAATCAAATCCAAGAATGGAAAGAAGGGGGTAAGCTTCACACCAACTGGGATTTTTTCCAGCTATGTAAGGTTGTTTCAACATTAAAAAAATCAATCAATACAATTCACTACGTTAGCAGGTTAAAGAAGAAAAATCACATCATATCACTGAAAAAGCATTTGCAAAATCCAACACCCATTTATGAAAAAAACAAAATTCCAGTATGCTGGGTATAATGGGGAACTTCCTCAACTTGAAAAAGTACATCTACAAAAAACCTATAGCTAACATCATACTTAATGGTGGAAAATAGAATTTTTTTCTTCAAGATAAGCAATAAGGCAAGGATGCCCTTTCTCACTACTCCTACTCAACATAGTATTGGAAATCTTACCTAGCATTGTAAGATAACAAAAGGAAATACAATTTGTACAGATTGGGAAGAGAAAAATAAGAATCTTCTTTCAAAGTTGTAATGACTGTCTATGTAGAAAAGCTTAAAGAATAACTAAATAAAAATAATGTTTTGGAACTTAAGTGAGTATAACACAGTCCTATACCAAGGTTCCAAGATACGAATTAATATACAAAAAAGTAAATTGCTTTCCTATATAACAATAATAAATAAATGGAATTCTATTTTTTTTAAATACCATTTATATTCATACTCCCCCAAATAAAATGTTTAGGTATAAATATAACCAAATGTGTAGAGGATCTATATGTGGAAAACTACAAAACTCATGAAAGAAACCAGAATCTAAATAAATGGAGAGATACTTTGTGTTCATGGGTTGGAGGACCTAATATGTTAAGATGTCAATTCTTCCCAACTTGATCTATAGATTCAGTGTAATCCTAACAAAATCCCCATAGTTTATTTTATAGATATTAACTAACCAATGCTTTTTTTTAAATTTCAAAACATTAAAGGAGTACAAATGTTTGTGTTACATGGATGAATTGTATTTAATATAATGCTGAAGTCTATAGTTTATACGGAAAGACAGAATAGTCCGCAAAATAGTGAAGCAAATTAAAGTTGTAGGACTAACATTACTTGTCTTCAAGACTACTGTAAATGTACCAGGATCAAGATAATGTGTTGCTGGCAAAAGACTAGACTAGATCAATGGAACAGAATAGAAAGCCCAGAAATAGACACACAAAACATATAGTCAACAGATCACTGCGAAAGGAGCAAGGACAATTTAAAGGACTTTTCAACAAAGGGTGCTGGAAAATTGAACAATTTTATGCAAAAAAAATAAGTTAGACCTTACACAATTTTACAAACAATTAACTCAAAATGAATCATAGACATACATGCAAAACACAAAGCTATAAAACTTCTCAAAGAAAACACAGGATAAAACGTACATGACCTTAGTTTGATGATTAGTTGTTAGACACAACACTAAAACCCTAATCCATGAAAGAAAAAAAAAAGATTATTTTAAAAATTAAAATAAAACTTTTAATAAATTTTATTAATATTAAAAAAAACTCTGAAAAAGTCACTATTAAGAGAATAAAAATCAAGCACAGACTTAAAAAAAAATGCACAGAGAACATTTCTGTTAAATCAGCAGTCCCCAATCTTTTTGGCACCAGGGACTGTTTAATGGAAGACAATTTTTCCACAGCAGCTCAGGCGATAATGTGAGCAATAATGGGGAGCGGCTGTAAATACAGATGAAACTTAACTCACTTGCCTACCATTCACCTCCTGCTGTGGGCACCCCCCCCTCTTTCTAAGTTTCATGGAGGACACTTTTTCCACAGACAGGGCTGGGGGCAGCAGAACTCTGCAGCCGGGTCCCTTACAGGGGGTTGGGGACTGCAGTGTTAAATGACTGTATTAAAATACACAAACAGTTCCTATAATCCAAGAATAAGAAAACAAACAACCCAATTAAAAAGTAAACAATTAACATAATTAAAATGTTTGAACAGACACCTCACCAAAGATATACAGATGGCAAGAAAATGTGTATGAAAAAATGTTCAACATTATCTGTCATTAGTAAAATGCAAATTAAAACAAGGAGATACCACTATGCACTTATTAGAATGGCTAAAATAAAAAATAAAAATACAATACAAAATCAAAAAAAATGCCCATGGATAGTGACCATACCAATCGCAGGTCCAACAGAACCTCCCATCCATTGCTTGTAGGAATGTGAAATGGTACAGTTTGGAGGACAGTTTGGCAGTTTCTCACAAAACTAAACATAGTGTTTCCATACAATCCCAGTAATTGAGCTCCAAGATATTTACACGATTGATTTGACAATTTATGTCTACATAAAATTCTGCACATGAATGCTTATGGCAGCTTTATTCATAATTGCTAAAACTAGCAGCAATCAAGATCTCCTTAGTATGTGAATGGATAAATGGTGCTGTATCTACAAAATGGAGTATCAATGAATAATTTAAAAATGAGTTATCAAACTACAAGAAAACATGGATGAATTTTAAATATTTACTGCTAAAATGAAAGAAGACAGTTATAAAAGTTCACACACTGTATGATTCCAATCATATCATAATCTGGAAAAGACACAACTACAAACACCAAAAAATCAGTGGATTTAGGGAGTTCAGGAGGAAGGAGATTGAAAAACAAGTGATAATTTCATCACTAGCCTAATACTGTTATGTGATAACCACTTACCAAGTGCTTAAAAAATGGCATTCCTGAAAGGATGATTATCATTTATATCAACTTGGTAAGTATCCCTTTACATTATAACTGAGGATTCATAAAAATCATAAAACATGAACATGTTTATAAGAAATTTATAAACATTCCCGAAAAGACTGGTGAATAAATGCTCACAGTGTCATTTTTCTATAATAGCCAAACACGGAATAACTCAAATGTCCATTAACAGATGGATAGACAAAATGTGGTATATTCATATGATTGAATATTATTCAATTACGAAAGAGAAATTAAGTACTTATACACGCTGTAACATGGATCAACCCTGAAAATATTCTGGGAGAAGAATGCCAAATAGAAAGGGTCACATATTGTATGATTCCATTTAAATGAAATTTCCATTATAGGTAAATCCATAAAGAAAGTAGCTTACTAATTTCCAGGGGCTAGGGAAAGAGAGAGAGAGGGAGTGACTGAAAATGGGTATGGGATTCCTTTTTGGGTGATGAAAATGTTCTATAGTTAGATTATGGTGATGGTTGCACAACTCAGTGAATATTCTCAAAATGTCTGAATTGTATGCTTATCAAGGGGAAGTTTTAAGGTATGTGAATTATATCTCAAAAAAAGCTATTAAAAAAAGATGTACTTAAGAAAGAGTGGTTTTGTATTTTTATACTCGTTATCAAAAATAAAATTTTAATTCTTCTTGGAATTTTAAAAACTTCATTATGATATAGTGTTAGAAATTCTTAACCCACAAGCTCTTGTTGACTCAATTCTTGATTCCTCAAGGCTGAGGATAATCAGTGTCCTTCCATCACAAATCTCTGCTGATACATATAAAATAAAATAAGGAGAAGACTCTTGGATCTGGCAAGAAAGCTTATGAACTAGATTGCCAGAAGGAAGGCCCTGGGCAGTTATTTTGTGACTGAAAAACCATCATCTCTGGGATGTCATCTTCTTTCCTGAAGCCATAGTCTCTTTGGTAATAACACAGCTAGGTATAAGTAGTCATGAAAGAAGCATTATTTCTGATAGGAGATTTGTGACACTCAGCTGCTCCAATCAGCCTTACAGCATTAATTTCTCATAACAGATAGTGAGAAACTCTCCAACATCCCAAATTTCATGCACATTTTCTAGTCAAATGTGATCTATATCATTTGCATGTCTATCTAATTTATAATGTGCATTCAATTTAGGATTGTTAAAAAATAAATATTTTAAGTGATGATCTAATCTGAGCCTTCTGGATTACATATAAAAAAACCCAGATGACAAAGCCATAAAGTAATTTGCCTATGTTTTAAATCTATTTGAGCAAAGATGTCAGGGAGTGAGATTCTCTCCTTCCCACATTACCCAAACCAGTGTTTTGTTTTGTTTTGTTTTCCAGCAATTCCCCTCTCACCAATTCTTTTTTTTTTTAATATTTAACTTCATTTATTTAGAATTATGATCACTAAATTTTTATGTTACATTGTAAGGTAGAAGAGAGATTTATAGGTGAGATTTTATTCTTTTATAAGTTATGCAACAACATACTGTAAAAAGAATAAACAATAGAAATAGGACAATTAAAAGAGCACTTAAATGAATAAAA
>CAUYRT010031974.1:0-28185 GCA_963574885.1 Lepilemur ruficaudatus | reverse complement strand
TGATCTTTTTGACTTTTGGATATAGGCATTTATGGAAATAAACTTTCCTCTCAGGACTGCTTTAACTGTGTCCCACAGATTTTGATAACTTGTGTCTCCTTTGTCATTTAGTTCAAAGAATCTTTTGATTTCCATCTTGATGTCCTTGTTTATGGAGTGATCATTCAGCAGAAGGTTATTCAGTTTCCACGATTTTGTGTAGAAATGAGAGTTTCTGTTAGGGTTGATTTCTACTTTTATTCCACTGTGATCTGACAGGATGCATGGTACAATTTCTATTTTTTTAAAATTTTTGAGACATGTTTTGTTAGACCTAGATCTTGTGAGACCTTAAAATCTTTTTAGTAGATGGACATAAACACCTCTGGTCAGCCATGGCAGCAGTAAGTCCAAGCACCTTCTTTAACCTTAAGAATCTAATCCAGCCTCTAAATCCATGAAAGTTGAGACAAACCATTAAACCCAAATATTTGTATTTACTGGCATAATATCTGGCATTCAATAGAAATTTGCGAAAGAAGGGAGGGAAGGATAGACTGACTTTAGGGCAGTTCTGAATCTTTCAAACAGTTTCTTTACAAAAATGGATATGGTATTCTCATGCACACACACTTGAAAATAATTGAGTCAATTTGATTCTCTGTGACAAAGTAAAAAGGCCCTTCTAGACTCTTTCCAGTAAAGCAAATGCCATTTATTTTTATGTGGTTTTTTTTTAAAAAATATCTTTCCTCTCTTAAATAATCCCATTCAGTTGCAAACTGTATGACATTAATTAGCCACCCGTTAGGTAGAAATTCTACTTGCTTATTTATAGATATCCCAAAAGCGATCTATATCTTAAATACTTTATTCTCTGTGTGAGTTTCAGGATGTCTACCACGGTCACACAGTTTAATCACACATATGTTTTTATATCGTCCAGGGAAAAGAAAAGAGGAAAATATCTGAAAAGTGAAATTCCAAATTACACAATTTTTTTTTTTGGAAGAAAAAGAAAACAAGTGGTTTCAAAATCAGTGAAATTGGAGTGATACCGGGAAGGCTTGAAATACAGTGCTGAATTTGTTTTCAAGGCGTTGTAGCTGGAACTTTAAAAATGAGGAGGGGGAATTGAAAAGCAGCCGATTAGAAAGAAGGACCTGGAGCTCAACCCCCCACACGCCTGGGTCGGTCAGTAGGCAGGATCCGCACGCTGAAGTAAACGCTCCTGACTTTTGTAGTTAGTCAATTGTGAACGCCTAGTGCCTAAAACTTGGAAATGAGGAAGAAAACAAACACTGGAGAACCGCCGCAGTCCACCTGAGATGATGCGGCTGCCCTAGGAGTTACCAGGGATCCCGTGGGCAGAGGAGACCTTCCTTTCAAAAGAGCATTGCTCTATAATGAAGTCTATTCAATGCTCCACAGCAGGGTGAAGAACACAATGTTAGTGCCATGTCATTTTCCCCCATTGTCTGTGAAGCATTTGAAGTGGAAATGGCTTATTTCAACACCAGAGACCATGTGGGAAATGACCTATGGCGTGGATGAGGTGACAGGCACGGTGGGGAACTTCATTACACCTTAGGATTTGACTGGCACGAACAGCCCACTCTGGGCTCTCCCCAACCTCTGGCGAGTGCTTGGAATCAAATCTGTAAATGTTAATCAATATTTTAGGCCTATTAAATAAAGAAAGGCATTGTGAAAAATCAAAGAACTAATGGCCAGTCTGGCTCTGAGAAGGTCTGTGCGGCTGTCAAAGGCATGATATCTAGCAAGAGAGAGAATGTGTTTTCATAAAATTCTTTCAAAGTTATATAAAATGCAATACATATAGTGTCTACCACAGTGCATATAGTGTCAGTGCCTCAGAATATTCGATTATGTGAAACTAGGCTGTCTTTATTACTTTCTGAAAACACTGGGGATTAATACCTTTAAATATACTGTGAAAAAAAGTATCATTTTGACATAAACTTTCAATCACTTAAAATTTTAGCAAAGAAGTCACATCATACATACTATTCATATAGCCACTCCCAAAGGCAACAACAAAGTCCAGGTGTATGTCAGAACTAAATTTAAAACATAAATGTATAGAGCATTAAAAAAAAATCTCTGGAATTGGGGACACTTCCTTACAGAAAATATGAAATTGAATCCAGGAAGGAAAAAAATTTGAATAAATAAAAATTAGAAATTTATTTATGAAGAAACCATAAAGTTAAAATCATACATCTTCATGGGATAAAATATTTTAAACCTACACATCCACCAAAGGAATTACAACCCAAAATACATAAACAGTTCTAATAAATCAAATGAAATAGCTGCCACTCACCTCTTGCTGTGCGACCAGTTCCTGGTGGGCTGAGGACCGGTGCCAGTCTCTGGCCCTGGGGTTGGGGATCGCAGTGCTAGAAAATGTAGATACAGAAGAGATACAGAAGAAAAGAAAGGAGACACAAATCGCTGCCTACTCTTGGGTGGAACAGGCAATAAACACAAGTAAGTAACACACATATACTACATACGCTATACTAAGTAGTAAGTACTAAGGAGAAAAAGAAATTATGTAGGGATTGGGGTTAGAGAGGGCTTGGAGCATGTGTTTCAATTTTAGATAGGATGGTTTAAGAATGGCCTCACTGTGATGCCATTTGAGAAAAACTTTAAGAAGAAGAGGAAAAACCAGGCAGCTATCAGAACATAGAACATTCCAGAGACTGCCATATGTGTAAACACACTAAGGCTGAAATAAGCCTGCTGTGTTGAGTGAACATCAAGAATATCAGTGTGGCTGAGTAAGAAGCAAGGTAGGAGATAACATTGGTGATGTAATGGAGTCCAGATAATGCAAGGGCTGAACGCCAGTGTCTGGATTTGGCTTTGTTGTACGTGAAATTATAAATTCATGCTCTGATAAGGCTCTTGAAGAGTCAGTCTGACTACTGTGTTAAGAAAGACTCAGAGGTTCAAGAACAGATTCACAGAGACCAGTCTGAAGAAAATGCAGCGTCTTTGTAAATCTGTTGTGACATTGTAATAGGAAAAGAAAAAAAAAGCAGCTAAAACTCATTAATACCCTATTGTCTGACAGATACAGCTAAACTGTGATACTTCGGAATACTATGTGGCCATTAAGAAGAATGAGGTAGACCTATTCTACTTACATGATAATTGTTCAAGACAGTTTGTTGAGTGAGAAAAAGTATTCTCTGTGCTCTTGCTTATGTTTTAAAAAAAGCAAAAACTACAAAAAACAAACATCTACACGTTAGTAATGAAGAACTTTCCAGTTACATACACAACCAAGAAGAGGGAAGGGCAAAAGGATAGCCTTAACATTCCACTCGATACGCATTTGTAATTTTTGGATCTTATAAAAGAATCTATTATGACTGTATAATTTTAAATATCATACTTTTAAAGAGGGAAAGATAGGAAATTGTGAATATAACATTTCTTTCTAAGTATGACTGTTAAAATGTGTCATTTGCCTTGTGCCATTTAAAAAATTAAAACATCAGTTGGGGACAAGGCAGAGAGAAGCAGAGGCTTGTCCAGTTGGAGAAAAAGCCTCTGCACACTCCACATTTTTTGCTTATCATACAACCGTCAAATTCTCAGACCCCGCCATTCTGCCCTCTTGGGGAGGTGGCAGCAGTCCTGCAAGTGTGTTTTGAAGGAACCGTGGTGTTGCAGTTTGGAAAAGTTCTCCCATTAAAAAATAAATAAAAAATTAAAAAAAATTAAAACCTGTTTATTGTCCCACAAGAGAAAAAATATACTAAACAAAATTCTTTTTAAGTTATTATTTAGCTACCAAAAAGGGAGTCAAAGGGGGAAAAAGTAACCTCTAAAAGTACCAAGACTCAAAAATATGAATTTTATATACCTTTGTAAACATTCTGCATTGCTAATAGATAATCAAAACAGGAAGACAGAATATTCTATGCAGCTCATTTCTTTAAACATTTGGGTACCTACAATCTAGGTCAACTTTCTAGGTGGCTTTTTTTTAAATGAGGTAATTTTAGTACTTTGACTGAGCTAAGAGAAAAAAAAAAGTTGTGTAGAAATATGCAGGCTGTGAATTCATAGTCAAATTTCTGGAGTGGGAAATATTCACTTGAACACAGAAAAAATATGAAGTGACAAAGTCAATTCAGCATTTGACATCACGTTTCAGACATTCCAAGTAGAAGTCCAAAAATTCACAGGACTTGAAAAATAACTGGTTATGCATTTAGAGAAAAAAAATATATAAATAAGATTTTCCTCACACATTTTGGAACAATGAACACCAGCTGCACTCAAAAGATAAAAATGAAATATTAAAATTATTAGAAGACATATATGAATATTTATATAATTTTGGTGTACCATTTGACCCATGGTACAATGAAAGGAATAAAGTGAAAATTTCAAAACTAAAAAACATTTGTAATATGGATAAATATAAACATGAAGCTTTAATATATAACATGCTCTCACAAAACAATAAGAAACAAGTATTCCAACAAAAAATATGCTAAAGATATTAGCAGGCAGTTCACACACACACACACACACACACACACACGCACACACACAAGAATGCAAATGGGCAGTGAGTATATTAAAAAATTCAGTGAGTATATTAAAAAATTTGAGTTCACAAATACTACAATGCATTTTCAAATAAAAAGGTACCCTTTTACATTAACAAAAGTAGTATGTGTGCATGTGTGAGTGTGTGTTGTGTGTGAGAATAAGAGTGAGAATGTAATATTTCAGAGATCCATCGCCCTTAATGCTTTCTCTGAATAGAATTATGTCAGCTTTCAAGCATGCTTAAGTCTCCTATAAAAATTAGTGTTAATTATTATATTATTTTTTCTAAATTTCAAAATATTATGGGGGTACTGGTGTTTTTGATATATGGCTCGAGTCAGGGCTGTAAGTGTGCCCATCACCTAAATAGTGATCTTTGTCCCCAGTAAGTGGGTTTTTGCTTGGTATCTACCCCCTAAAAAGAAGTCAGTTTATTGAAAATACACCTGCACTCAAACGTTTATTGCAGCACAGTTCATAATTGCAAAGATGTGCAAACAACCCAAGTGCCCATCAATTCATGAGTGAATTAACAAAATGTGGTATATGTGTATCATGGAGTACTACTCAGCCTTAAAAAGGATGAATTAATGCATTTTGCAGCAATTATTATTTTTTTTTAAAAACCCAAGAAACTCTTTTGTTTCTAATTTCCTCTCTTGCTACTATCTTATCCTGTGTTTTCCATCATTTGATAAACTTCTTGAAAAGTCTTCATCTTAGTGGACACTCCTCTTCCCTTGACTTTTGAGGCACCGCACACACACACACACGGTTTTCTTCCCACACCTCTGACAATGTTTCCTCTTTCCTTTGTTGGCTCACTGCCTTTACTTGGCTCCTAAGTGTTGGAATTCTTCTAGACTCAGTCTTGAGTCCTTTCCTCTTTTTCTTCTATACGTATGTATTTTTTCTAGGCTAGCTCAGTTTCATGATAACCAAATCACAGGTGACTCCTCAATGTACATGTACAGTCCACATTTCCACTCAGTGCTCTGGAGTTGTAAATCAAAACTACATGCTTAATATCCTCGCTTATATATCTCAAAGACATTTCAGCTTCCCTTGACCAAAACTAAATTCAGTGACATTTGATCTTCCAATATTATCTATTATAGTGCATGGTACCTACAGCCATTCAGTTTTGAGAGTCAGAAACCTAGGAGTCTTCCTTGATCTCTCTTGTTTCTTTAACACTCATATCCAAACCCTCATAAAATCCTGTCCTAAAAACTTCTCTAATATGTACATTTCTCTTTATCCTCATCACCTTTCCCACACACGGTCCATTCACCCTCACCTAGAGTGTTACAGTCACCTCCCATTGATTTCCAGTGGTTTCATTCATGTGCCATGTTAGTATCAGAGTGAAGCTCCCCAAACATATATTGCATCTGGTCAATTCCTGCTTAAAACACTTTTGTCCCTTCCACTGTTTTCAGAATGAATATCAAATTCCCTAACACGTTGTCTTGGTCCATTTTGTGCTGCTATGACAGAATACCGGAGACAGGTGATGTATAAAAACTATTTTTCACAGTTCTGGAGGCCGGGAAGTCCAATATCAAAATGCCAACATATGTCAATTATGGGTTGGAATCATTTTCAAAATTGTAATGGACAACTAGTAAACCCAGAGGTCACTCTTATTGAGAAAAACTAGGGCATAACTGTGTTTATAGGACACTAGGAACCTCAAATTGGGGCTTAATTTCATTCAGATTGGTTTCTTGGTTGTTATTAATATCCATGCACAGAGTATACTATATAGATGGGCTGTTTGTGTTTTTTTTCAAATCTCTCCATGAGGAAATCAAAGCGTTTCTCTCTTACCAATATCAGAACCACAGATTTGCCTGGAAAATTTTTCCAACAACACTATCTTAAGGAATTTGTTCTGCGTTACCCTCACTCTAATTGGAGCCCTTATTCTTTCCTGAAAAAAAAAATGCAATCGTTTTCTAATAGGTTTCTCCATTTCTAGTGACTTATGAGTCACATTCTCCCTAGGGATTTTGAGACAAGGTCTCCCTTTGCTGCGTAGGCTAGAGTGCAGTGGTGTCATCATAGTCATCATAGCACACTACAACTTCAAATTCCTGGGCTCAATTGATCCTCCTGCCTTGGCCTCCCCAGTAGCTGGGATTACAAGCTCAAGCCAACACACCTGGCTAATTTTTAATTTTTTGTAGAGAGGAGTCTTGCTATGTTATGTAGGCTGGTCTGGAACTCCCGGCCGATGTGTGATCCTCCCACATCGGTCTCTCAAAGTACTGGGATTACAGGCTTGAGCCGCCATGCCCAGCCTGCCCAACTATATTTTCTACTCTTCTCCTTTACCCAGCATATAATCAGCTGAACTGTTAATTCACTTTTCTTTGTAAAGATCCTGTGATTCCCTGCCCCATCCTGATAGGAGATTTTCTTAAAGGGTAGTTCATTCACTGAAATGAAAAATGGACATGAAATAAGACAATTTGAGTTTAAGATCATCAGCTGTAGGATCTAGGACAAATCACTGAATTTCTCCAAGCACCGATGTCCTTATCTGCAAAAAGAAAAATCCAACTAAAAGATTATCGTAAGGTTTGAGAAAGAATATATGTTTTTAAAATGCTTTGTAAAATATTGTTACATGTGATTAGTTCCTCCCATATATCATGTATACCATATATTATATATTAAAAACAACTTGCAGACATGATGAGACAATGATATTGTAGTTATGTAGGAGATTGTCCTTGTTCTTAGAAGGTATGTGCTAAAGTGTTTAGGGATAAACTATGAGTATTAAGATTATGCTATTTTAATAGCTCTGCTTCTCAAAGATTATCTTAAATGCCACTTTTATAAATTTTCATTTACCATCATCACCCCTTCCTCCATCTGAATCTGTCTTCTCTTTTTTGAATCTCAATAGCACTTTCACTATGCTTTACTGTATATGAGATCCACAGATATGTCCGTATGTGCATTGTTAGAAGAGCTCTGCCTCATAGAGGTCGGTTGAGAGCTTGGGAGGCCAGTAGCATGGATACTGTGGGGAACTGTCCATCTTCCCACCTTCCTTTATAATCATTTGAACAACTAGCACTGTGTTCCATGAGGAATATAGAAATGAATCAGGTTTGCTCATTTAACTGGTATATGTTTTATTATGACTATTTATGTGTATATCCTGTTTTTCCTACTAAATTTTGAGGATTTAGAGGACTGGGTTCCTGATCATTCCATCTTTGTATCTCCCTTCTTCAGTGTAGTATTAATGTCTTGAACATCATTGGTGTTCTATTATACTTGAGGAATGAATGATGGACTTAAATTCATGATTAGAAAGTATTATTCACGCTTTTATATTACAAGCCTTTGTGTAATCTCAATCTTATCTTTCAAGAACAGAATACTAGTGAAGTTTTTGGAAAGGTTTGAATCTGATAGGAGTTTAGAGGCTTATAACGAATATCAAATGCAACAGCAATGATACGTGAGTTGGGTTCCCAGTCATCAACAATTTGAGAAAATTGTCTCTCTTCCACATTTAAATTTTCGGCCTTAATTTTGCATGGATGTAGGTTTTAGCTTTAATTTATAAAGTTTCTGTATTTTAATTGTGTCTAGATGAATGAAGTACATTTTCTTTATATGGCTCATTACCTACATTAGTAAAGACATACTTTAGTAAAAGGTGAATCACTGTTTTTCACTGGCCTATTTCTAGAACTGATCTATTACAGTTTTATATTAACTTCTCTAGATGGTTTATGAATTTTAAATATACCAGATCATAAATTCCCAACCTCTTAGCCCAGTGAAGACGGTATAAGGGATCTGCAGATGATTCCCTATGTGCACTGTCAGGAGAGCTCTGCCTCCTAGAGGTCAACTGAGGGCTTAGGAAGCCAGTAGCATGGATAAAATGAGGAAATAGATATCTTCTAACATTCCTTTATAATCATTTGAACACCTGTCACTGTGCTAGGTGCTGGGAGGAATATAAAAATGAATCAGGATGGATTGTTTTCTAAAAGAGTAATGAAAATATAAAAAGATAATTACGTTACGGCATAGAAATAATACGGTGCATTCAGCTCTTATGTACCAGACACTATGTACATTATTGTTATATTTTAACGTAGTCAATATTTACAATAAGAGGGTGAGATACACAGTATTATCTCCATTTTATGGATTAGTAAATTGAGGTTCAAAGAGATAAAGTAATTTGTCTATGGTTATACAACCAGTATGGAGCTGGCATTTAAACCCAGGTCTGTTTGACTCAAAAGTCAATTACAGGCTTTGAGCTATAGGTAGGAGGTATAAACTGCTATGGAAGGTAAGAGAGAGAAAATAATCCCAACTTTCAGTTTTAGGAATAATTTCAAATGATTTTGATAGAAATTTTTCCAAAAGGTAAATATGTCATATACTTTCCTGATGTCTTTTTAAAAATTATTAAATATTTCAAGCATACAGAATAATATAGAAAATAATATAATGAATATTCATGTATCTAATCCCCAGGTTTGCCATATATTAGTATTTTATCAAATTTTCTTCAAATCTTTTTTTCATAACAAAACCTTGTAAACATACTTGAAGGTTTATTTTGTACTCCTCCTAGATCCATTTTTTCCTCTCCCCTGAGGTAATCACTATCCTGATTTTAGTATTTGTTCTGAATTTGATCTTTTTGATTCCTATGCATAGAAAATAGAAAACAGTAGTAGTGCCAAAGGTGGCATTGAATGGCAATTTTAGCACCCTCCCCCTCGATAATTTTCTGGTACCTGTCCATTTTTTGAAATAGGCAATTGTCATTTTTCTACCTTCTGTAAAAGTGCAGTGTAAATGCATTATGTAATTGGTTTCCTGAGAACCTGCTTTGTGCCAATATGCTGCAAGGAGGCAGATGCGTAAATGAGTAAAGACAACAAAGCATTCCAGGATCTGTGCTAGAGATATGCATGGGGTACTGCAAGCACTGAAGGAGGCAGGAGATCACTTTATAACTCAAGTTACTGATAAAACATGTGAAACACTTCATTTTCAAAAGTGCTTTTAGATTCTGTAAAAGAACAAAACTTCAACAAATTGAGTTTTAAAGATCTAATTGGCTTTTAGTAGTGATTCATGAGCAAGACAGCATCCCATCTATGAAGTAGAAAGGTGCTCTGTTGAGTTGAACAGAGGGATGGACTTTATAGGTTGAAAGAGCTGAAGAAAGCAGAAACAAAACAAAAAGCATATGGCCATTTCAAAGTTACTTTCCTTGTATGGAAAAAAAGCAGAGGACTTTTTTTTATCATGCTGGCTCAGGCTGACCGGCCCCTTTTGATTGGTTGTTGTGAATCTCCCAGTTTTTGGAAAAATTGGCCTGTTTTTAAGTTCAGTTTGATTATGTGGCACCTAGCATTGGTGACCCCATTCTGGTTTAGTTTGGTTTGTTGGGTTCTAATGCAGAAGCTCAGTCTAAAACAATGGCCTCTCATAAATTTTATTTAACAATTCCAAAGAAAAAGTGTGAAGACCCATGATTACAGAGTTACAGATGCAAGAACTTGAGAGGTATACAGCCAGTATCTCATCTTCTTTAAATATGTGCCTGAAGAGTAGTCTCTTCAAATTGTAACATATCCATCAGCATAGTATAATCGTTAGGCATACAGGCTTTAAACTCATTTCTGTTCTTGGCAGGATTGAGTGACATGGTAACATGCCGTATTTTATTGACTCTAGGAAGGACTATTTATGGCTTAATGAGTTATTATAAGGTAAACACCTTTATAACCACCACTTAGGTCAAGAAGTAGAACTTTTTAAATCACCCTTAATCCCCTCAACACACACCACCCCAATTAACCTGCCTTCAAAGTAATCACTTTCTTGTATTTTTTAATATTTTTGTAATCCAAGTGTGCATTCCTAGATACTATAGTTTGGTCTTATCCAATTTTTTTTTTATAAATTTCATGTTTTTGAAGTGGTTTTTTAATCCAAGATTTCTTTCTAGCCTTTTCTGTTCCTTACAGTTTGTCTGTGGAAGAATCCAGGGTATTTGACCTGTAGAGTTTCCCATAGTCTGAATTTTATGATTACATACTTATGTTGCAGGCTTAACATGTTCCTGTGTCCTCTGTATTTCCTGAAAATTGACAGCTGGATTCAGAATCTTGATCAGACAAGTTCGATCTCTTGGGCAAGACCAACAGTTCTCAAACATTTTGGTTCTTGAAAGAATACTCTTTTATTTCTTTGAAGATCCCCCCAAAAACTTTTATGTGGATCATATTTATCACTATATTCCATAATTAGAAATTAAAACTAAGAAATTTGAAAATATTTATGTAATGATTATTTCTAAAATAACAATAATAAACCCATTACAGGATAATATAAATAATATTTTAAAATCATAAATAACCATATCGTGCAAAATGAAAAAAATATCCAGTAAGAAGAATGACATTATTTTACATTTTTTGCAAATCTCTTTAAAGTCTGGCCTAATAGAAGACAGCTGGATTATCATATCTGCTTTTACATTCAATCTGTTGCATTATGTTGCTTTATTTGAAGTTTATAAAGAAAATCTGGCCTCATACAGATATGTAGCTGGAAATATAAGGACCTCACAGATCTCCTAAAAGGGTTCTGGGTCCTTCGATTACTCTTTGAGAACCTCTGGGCAAGTCTGTAGGTGGTTTTTAGTTTTTCATCAAGAGGGACATGGTGTCTCATTGCCCCTCTTTTTTTATGGTGATAGCAGCTATTGGTGCTCAGTGTACAGATGCATTAATTCATTGAAGGTTGCAAAATGGTAATATTCTATCATTTCTTTTAAGTTATTATAATACTTTTACACAATCTGTACCTACTCATTTACTGGTTACTCACTGGAACAGTTAATATAGGAAAGATAGAATAAATGATTGATTCTTTTCCCTTACCATTTTTAAAGATAATGAATTGGTTCTCTATCATCATCCAGAGGTGACCAATTTGTTTTGAAAGTACCACTCTGGATTAATGGAATTAGATATATTTCATGTGTCCTAATCAATTGCTACTATTTTTTTGAAGTTTATATTGCCCCATCTTTAGTTTGAGCCTCTTGAAATTGTCTCCTGCGTCCTGATAGTGAGGAAGCGAAGCCTTATCCTTTCTCCACAATTCAGCATCTCTGAAATAAGGGTGTGTTTTATAATTAGTAGGGTGTCATTGTTTACTTGGCAACATTTTTTCTTTATAGTGACATATAAAAAATAGTGTATATAATCAGTAGCATCTTAGATTTGGTGAAATATCTTAACACAATTAAGATTTATTTCTTGCTCAAAATCTGACCGAGGCACGTTAGGCATCCCTTCCCATCTTGTCATATCATCTGAAACATTGGTCTCTAACCTTACTGTTGGCAGAGTTGTAAAAAACCTGAGGATTGTACCAGATGTTTTAAAGGTGTAGGCCCAAAATTGGTTTATATCACTTCTACCCACATTTCCCATTAGATGAATTTAATCATATGATCACAACTTAAGTGCAAAGGATGCTGGGAAATGTAGTCTTCTTTTATGCGTTGGAAAAAGTGGTGTGATAAGACCAGCAGTGCCTCTACCACATTAAGTAATTTGCTTAACATCTATGTCTCAACTTTCTCATCAATAAAATGAGGAAATAACAAGACCTCCTTTATAGATCTTTATAGGGTTATTACAGGATTGAATAAGCTAGTACATGTAAAATGTTTTGTACAGTACCTGACATTAGAAGTGCTCAATAAATTTTACATATTAATAACAATATCACTTCAATAGCAATATCTTAAAACATATCCCTAATTTGTTTCAGAAGTCTGAAGCATGGTTATTCCTTAAAAGGTATTCCTCAGAACATGCTCAGATTCAAGAAGCACAGAAGGCTTTGGCAGATGTATCTGTGCTCTAAACCAGTCTCTTAATGAGGCCATCTTTTTAAAATTCACCTTGGATTGTCAGGTCAAAGAATAAAGATCTCCAGGAAAAAAACTATTTGGTATTTATGGCTTGGTTTTTGTTTCTTCCTCAAGGAATCTAGTTCCATTTTTGTCTCTCTAAGATCCTCGTGGATTGTTAGGTGTTTGGAGAGCTGTCTGCTTCTTGACTATTTGAGAATGCTTTTAAAAGTTTCCAGAAACTGCTGTTTGTTGATAAATCAGAATAATCAGAAAAAAGAGTATTAGTGAAACTGTAAAAGTAAGAACAAGATTTTATGCAGTGGTGCCAGCTGTCATCTCACTTAGAACACACATCATAGATTTCAGTGCTTTTCAGACATCTGCTAGCTTAGCCATATAAAACAGTCATTCTGTCAGCAAAGTCCTGGCAAAAGAGCTCCATTATTTCAGGAATCACATTCCCAGGCTTGCTGCCTGTATCTCTCTCCATAGCTGTGGATACGGAGAAGTCACATAATATTCTTTTGCCAAATTAGCTTATGACCTAGTACTTGTATATACGTTTTCTTACCCCATGGCTGGAATTCAAGCTTCTTTCTACATTAGCTTAATATGTTGCACTAGATCAATGGTATCTGGTCACCCTCTCTATCTCCTAATCTAAGAAGAGTAGCCACTATTTAAACCCTTTCCCACGTGGATCATGACCACAAGTTGTCTCTAATCATCTGGTGCAGATTCTTAGCTACTTCACCTAAATTTTTAGAATCCTCCAAGCTGAACTCATTCCTCATGACAATTATCTAAACCCTTAACATTTCAAGATTGAACCCAGATCTTGCAGTTTATTTCAAGCTGTTTGTCAGCTTTCACTTGAACCTAGAAACCATTGTTGTCATTTGAACTCTTTACCATCTGACGATTGAAACCAGATCCCAAGCTGGTCTTCCAAGCTTTTTAATGACAAGAGATTGAACCCAGACCTCATTCCTGACATCCAAACCTTTTACCATTTGAGGATTAAACTTATTCCCAAACATCGTCCAAACTCCATGCCATTTGGGGACCAAACTTTAGGTCTTAGGACTTTTATCTAAGTTCTTTACAGTTTCTGGACTTAACCCATGCTGCTCACATGTTATCAAAGCATTATATCAATTCGAGATTGACTGCACACCACAAGGCGGACAGCCAAGCTCTTTAACAGTTAGATATTGAACCCAGACCTTATTGAGGATTGTCTTCCAAGTTTTGTGCCAGCTGGATTTTGAGCCCAGTCTGTGGCTGCCTTCCAATCTCCTTATTGATGGGGGAGAAACAGAGGTCCCCAAACCACTTTAAGTATTCTATCCCAAGGGATCAAACCTATCTGTGGTCATTATCCAAACTCTTTACCAGCTGTGGATTGGACTCGCCTGTCAAAAAGCAAGTGGAAAGATTGGTTGAAAACCTATTTATCTTTTTCAGCTGCTAAAGATCTGAAATGATGATTTTAGTAGCCCTGAGGAGCAGTATTTCTGAAAATGTGGCTTTCTACCACCTGCATCAGAATCACCTGAGGCTGCTTATTAAGATTTCTGGTCCCTATCCCAGATCTTCTGCCTCATAATTATTAGGACTGTGGCCGTGGAATCTGCATTTTTAGCAAGCATTCTAGCTGATTCCTATGCATACTAAAATTTGAGAGCCACTGCCTTTGAGCAAGGTCTCCCTTATCTGTTAGAGAACAATCCCAAATCTCCCAGCTGCCATGCAGCTGCTCACCAGCTGGGTCTAAAATGCAGGTTCTTATTAATATACTCTATCAGTGCATTACTTTATTAGCTTGAATGTGTAAGCCAAGTTTTTCCTGTTACTCAGTTGTGCTAGTTTATAGGATGGGGCTCATTCCCCTGGTTCAATAAATATGGGGGAGGGGAGTAAATTCATTTGTGGTACAGCACAGCCAACACTGCCACAGGGTTTTTATTTTCCACTCAAAGAGGACCACCAATAGAGTGCATTGCCTTGGGAGAAGCACACTAGCAGCCCCGAATGCATGTTCTTTAGGACTGCACTCCCTTGCAAATGTAGAAAGGCTAGTATGGCTTCTGTGAAGATGAAAACTGGTTCTTGCCCAGCTTTGTTCCAGCAGACACATTGGTCAAATTGGAATAGCACGTGAGACACTAAATTTCTTGCTCACTCTATTTCTTCCTGCTCTCTTGCACCAGCTCCTCATATAAAAAAAATCAGAACGTTTACAAACATATTTTTCATAAGGAAATGCAGAAGAGTAGAGAATGAAAAACAAACAATGTAGATGTTAACATCTGGAGCAGACCAAATTAAGACATAAGAACTCATTACGGCAACAATTACTTACTAAGTCTGGGAAACTTAAACCTAAATCTGGGTTGAAATTTTTCAAGCGTGCCTTAATATAAAAATAACTTGGGAAAAAATCTGCCTGGACTATTGTGAATCAAATTAAATTTCATCTCCACTATTGTAATGCATGGCCTTGCTTTCCCATTGATTTTGAGGAGAGAATCATACTCTTTAGGGCTGAAATGTGTGCCTTTGCTTTTGACCAGGGGATGCTAAATTAAAAAATATTTTAAACTGTAGTCCTTTTCCCACCCACAAGGCAGCTGTTTATTTTTTAAAACTCTTGGTTAAAATGAAACTAAAATTCTTGTAATATTGGAAGTTTTGTTAATAAGCCTTACTTATGTGTATGTGAGCACTTTTCCTATATGATTAGATTTAGTAGCTGTCAAACATAATTCTTATAAATTCTTCACCCTCTTTCCAAGAGAGTGTAACCCCTGAGGCTCAGTGCTCTGTCATTTAACCTACCGCTTTCAAACTAAAGCCTTTTATAATATTTCTGAATAGTAGGTGTCTTTGCCCATTAGGCTGAAGAAGTCATGATGCTTATCTAAAATATTCCCCTCCTTCCCATTAGGTCCTGTTCTTTATCTTACTTTCTTCTTTTTCTTCATCTTGCCCTCCTTTTCCTCCTCCCCCTCCTTTCCATTACACTCATTATTATCATTTTCTGTCTTCCCCACTAGAATGTAATCTCCATTAGGACAGGGACTGCACCTGCCTCATTCACTGCAATTTCCTTGTGCCTGATGCATAGTAGACAATAATGTTTATGGACTAACCGCCTGATTGAATAAATGAATGAACAAATGAGAACAGCCAGAAAACAAACAGGTAAAAGTGAAAGGTAAAAATTTCATAAGTTAAGGTGTTGTTAAAAAATTATTTTGAAAATACTATATAGCTCTTATATTAAATGCTGGGTGAAGTTTTTGATTATTTTTGTTTTGGGCTTTTTAAAAATTCACTTAAAAAAAATTTTTTTTAGAAACAGGGTCTCACTATGTTGCCCAGGCTAGAGTGCAGTGGCCTGATCATAACTCACTGTAACCCCAAACTCCTAAGCTCAAGCGATCCTCCTGCCTCACTCTCCTGAGTAGCTAGGACTACAGGCGTGTACAACCACACTGGGCTAATTATTTTATAAGTAGTTTTAGATATTGGGAATTGTGGTGGGGAGTCATGAGGGGGTTGTCTCACTGTTTTGCTCAAGCTGGTCTCAAACTCCTGGCCTCACACAATCCTCCCACATCAGCCTCCCAAAGCGCTGGGATTCCATGCATGAGCTACTGCACCCAGCCTTATTTCACTTTTTAAAAAATTTTATTTTTAATTGTGGTAAAATATACATAATATTTTAATCACTTTTAAGCATACAGTTCATGGGTGTTAAGTACATTCACATTGTTGTGCAACTGTCACCATCATCCATCTCCTTAACTTTTTCTTTTTCTTTTTTTTTTCCATGGAACACTGCAGTCAGGGAAACTTTTTCATCATTGCAAAGCTGAAACTCTTTACCCATTAAACAATAATGCTTCATTCTCTCCTCCCCTTATCTCCTAATCCCCTATCAACCACCATTCTTCTTTCTATCTCTATGACTTTAACTACTCTAAGTAGATCATAAGAGTGGAATCATACAGTATTTGTCCTTTTCTGACTGGCTTATTTCACTTACCATAATGTCTTTAAGGTTTATCTGTGTTGTAGCATGTGTCAGAACTTGCTTCCTTTTTAAGGCCAAACAATATGCCATTGTTTGTATACCACATTTTAAAAGTCTGATGCTCTACCGACTGAGCTATCCAGGCAGTCAATGTATACCACATTTTGTTTATTCATCCATCTGATAATGGCATTTGGGTTGCTTCTACATTTTATCTATTGTGAATAATGCTGCTGTAAATGAATGTACAAATATTTATTAAATGTCCCTGCTCTCAATTCTTTGGGTATATACTAAAAAATGAAATTGCTAGATCATATGGTAATTCTAATTTTAACTTTTTGAGGAACCACCATACTGTTTTCCATAGTTGCAGTACCATTTTATATTCCCACCAGCAGTGCACAAGGGTTTCTCCATACTCTGACCAGCCAACACTTATTTTATGGGGTATTTGCTTGTTGGTTTTTTATAATAGCCATCCTAATGGATATGAAGTGGTATCTCATTGTGTTTTTGATTTGCACTTCTTTAATGATTAGTAATGTTGGGCATCTTTTCATGTGCTTATTGACCATTTGTATATCTTTGGAGAAAATCTATTCAAATCCTTTGCCCATTTTTGAATTGGGTTTTTTGTTGTTGTTGCTGTTGAGTTTTAGGAATGCATGAGGTTTTATTCATGAGAATGTATCAAAGTTAATATAGAAAGCAGGATGACATAGCACAAATAATCTGTGCCAGTAATCAGATGATTATGAGTTCTAGCCAGGTTCTACACTTACTTAGCCTTGTGTCTTTGGAAAAATTCTTTATTCTTTCCAAAATTCAGCACCCTTGAAATTTTCACTCTGCTGACTTTTCATGGTTGTGGGCATACAATAAGACAATATACATGAACATTATTTGAAAACAAGAAAGCCTGTGTAAAGAGAAAGCAGTGTGTATTAGTTAGGGTTCTACAGAGAAACACAACCAATAGGGTTTGTGTGTGTGTGTGTGTGTGTGTGTGTGTGTGTGTGTGTGGAAAGAGAGAGAGAAAGGGAGAGAGAGTGACAGAGAGACAGAGATTTATTTTAAGGAATTCGCTCATGTGATTGTAAGGCTGGCAACTCCAAATCTACAAGGTAGGTTGGCAAGCAGGATTACCCAGGGAAGAGTTGAGTTTGAGTTTAAAGGCCATCTGCTGGCAGAATTCTCTTTTTACCTGGGGAGGCCCGTCTTTTTTTCCTGTTGAGGCCTTCAACTGATTAGATGAGGCTCACCCACGTTAGACAGGGTAATCTGCTTTACTCAAGGTCTATTGATTTAAATGTTAACCTCATCTAAAAAATACCTTCACAGAAACATCTAGAATAATGTTTGATTGAATAGCTAGGTTCATGGTATAGCCAAATTAACGCATAAAATTAACTATAATGTGGTGATAATAGCGGGCAGATAATTCCTTGGTGGTACCACTGCCCCAACAATCTTAAAACAGGTTTTAACTATAAACTTTTACCACATAAAATATGGAAATCATTTACCATTCCCCAGTCCTTTAACTATCTTACTTAATAACTACCATTACTGTTCTCCTTTGTAACCAAATTTAAGCTGTCTTTCTCTAAGCATTTTTCTTCCCTTTTCTGTTGAAAGCTGTTATAGTTTTCTACTACTGCATCACAAGCCACTCTCCCAAACCTAGTGGTATAAAACAATTATTTAGCTCATAAGTTTTCAATTTGTGCAATACTTGGCAAAGAAGGCTCATCTCTGCTCCATGGGGTATCATCCAGCTAGGCAGCTGAACCTGGGAGCTGGTGGATCCACTTCCAGCATGGTTGACTCATGTGGCTAGTAAGTTGGTGCTAGCAGAATGCCTGCTGTGGCTGAAGGTGAGGAGCCTCATTTCCTCTTGACCTGGGTCTCTTTTGGGGCTATTTGTCTTTCTCATGGCATGATGGCTAGATACTAAGAGCAAGCATTATAAGAGACAAGAAGTGGAAACTGCCAGTTTATTAAGAAGCCTGGTCCTAGAAACTAGCACATTGTCATTCCTGGAATATTCTATTGGCCAAGTAGCCACAGAATCCAGATTAAATGGAGGAGATACAAAATCCCGCCTTCAATGGAAAGAGTGTCAAAGAATTTGATACCGTGTTTTAAATCTGCCACAAAGGTACTTCCACAAACCCCATTGAGTTTTTTCTCCACCCTCTTTTCAGTGTTGCTATTTTAAATTAAAATTTTATACAGTGTTTTAAAATGAATGTAAAAAAACGTTAGAAATAGAGTCAGTTTTTGTTGTCCCTACATAATACAGACACATAAAATCTTTCAGAGTTTTCTCATGTATTCATTCACCAAATATTTATTCAGCATTTGCTAGGTACTTGGCTCTATTCTAAAGACTTGGAATGCATGGTGAACAAAGTAGACAAGATCTTTGTATTATGTGGAGCATACATATTAGTGAGTAAATAAATACATGAAAATCAAATGATGATAGATACTATGCAGAGAATTAAACTACAATGATGTGTTAAATGACTGAAAATGAATGCTTTCAGCTGCAAGTAACAGCTGAATTTGATTAAGAGCAATTTAAATAATGAGAAGTCTGGAAATAGGGTGGTTCTGGCTGGTTAATTTAGTGGTCAGAGACATCATCAAGAACCCAGGTGCTTTCCATCGTTCCCCTCTCATAGTCATAAAATGGCTGCAGCTGTCTGGCACTGCACACATTCATGACTATGTCCAACAATGAAGAGGCAAAAGGAGGAGTGTGTGTAAATCTTCTCTTTTCCTTTTGTGTAAATGAGAGAAATTTTCTCAGAAGTAGTTTTCTCTCATGTCTTATTGGCTAGAATTGTATCACATGCCCATGCTTAAACCAATTCTAGCCAGTGGACCACTATAACCACTTAGATCAATTAGGATTCACCCACTGGGGGATGGAGCCAGTCTCCCTGCAAGCACCAGTCTGCTCAGAGAAGAATAAATAAAATTGGAGTTTTGTCAGCAAAGAAGGAGGAAAAACTGGCTTCAACTTCAGTGACTAAATTGAGAGGTCAGGGAAGGCCTCTTACATAAGTGTTACTTAACCTGAAATCTGAATGACAGGAAGGAGCTAGCTTTGCTCAAGGAAAAGGAAACACTTAAGGACCTTTATAATTGGCATCTTACCTAGTTCTCCAGCCTTTTCTCAAATAATTATCCAGATTTCCATCCCAGCCTTTGTTTATGACATTTCCTCCGATTGTGTGCTCTTCTCTCCTTTCTTTCATCATAGTAGTGCCTTATTTTCCCCCAGAAAGCTCAGCTCATGCATATTTCTCCAGGAGAGCCTTTTTTACCTCTCCCCACTTCAACACATCCAAAAACCAAATGAAACCTTTTTGGATTGGTAAATTCTAAAGAACCATGGATCTTTCTTTTGTTGTAGTTATTAGTAGCATAGCAGGGTTTTTGGGGGGTATGATTACTTGAGTGGTATGTGCGACTCCTACTATACCATTGGCTGCAAGAACACAGATACCATATGGATTTTTTCTTAATATTATATCCCTAATGACTAGCACATTGTCTGACACACAGTAGGTACTTGCTAAATGTTTGTTGAGTGAATGAAAGGGAAGGAGAGAGAGAGGGAGGAAGGGAACTTTTACCCTTGAGAAACATACAAGCTACTGAGGAAGATGGAAAAATAAGCAAATAATATCAATGAGGCCTGCCACATGCTATACCAGAAGTAAAATATGAAAAGGGTTTTAAGAGTAGAAGCTTTGTGGTATAGTTTGAAGTCTGGTAATGTGGTGTCTCCAGATTTGTTCTTTTGCTTAAGACTCCTTTGCCTATTCAGGCTCTTTTGTTTTTTTCTAGTTTTTGTTTTTTGCTTTGCTTTGTTTTGTTTGTCTTAAGATCATGTCATTTAAGGGGATTATCTTAACCATTTGGGGTTAGCCACACTATCAAAGCCTTTTTCTCAGTCGCAAAATCCCAAGTGCTCTCCTCTTATCTGCATTCCTTCCTTCTTTCATTTAAAGAGGCACATGAGGATGTTATATTAAACAAATATTTGTTTCACGAATTAAAATCTATTTAATCATTTAAGAAAAGAGTAGAAGCAACAACAGCTACCTCTGAGTAGGGGCTTTTTTGAAAACAAAGCAGACTCATAAAGTGGTTTTGATATTCTAGACAACTCATGTAATTTAATTCTATCCTCAAATGGAGAAAGTGAATAGTGTAAAGGAATAAAATAATTTTAGTATGAGAAGCAGAATGTGACTACTAAACCTTTATCTATTTTATAGAATCGTAAAATATTAGAAACGAGAGATTTCTGAAGTCACCTAAAGATTAATTCCATCATTTTAAAAATAAGGTAAATGAAGTGACCTTTCTTAACCTAGATAGCTCTTTATGATGGTAAGAGACAGTACACACACAAAATCTTCAAGTACCACAGGAAGTAAAAAATGAAAAATTTTTTAGTAATTTTCATAACATTTTAATGAATTAAAAACATACATGCAGAAAAGTGTTCACAGCATTAGTGAATAGCTGGATGCCTTTTTATGGTGAACACACCTGTGTAACCACCACCCAGCTCAGGAAATAGATCATTACTAGCACTAAAAAGGTCCCTCTATGACCACTCCCACTCACTAACCTTAATCTCCTCTTTGAAGATAAGCACCGTTCTGACTTTAAAAACCACAAATTGTGCCTGCTTGTACTTTATATATATGGAATCATAGAGTACGTACTTTTAAGTTTGGCTTCTTTGACAGTTTTGTGAGATTCATGCACATTGTGCCATATAGCTATAGCTTTTTTTCATGATAATTGCTATACTGTATTCTGAGTATATCAAGTTTATTTATTCTGTCTATTGTTGATGAACATTTGGGTTATTTCCAGTTTAGGCCTATTTAAAAGAGGACTTTCAAACAAGAATGTCTACAGACATTTTGTTTTTTGGTGAACCCATGTTTACATTTCTGTTGGATATATGCCTAGGAATGAAATTGCCATGTCATAGGATAGGTAGGGTTTTAGTTATTGCTCAACAGTTTTCCAAAGTAATTTTCTAATTTACACACTCAACAATTCTTCCAGTTTTTCTGTATCCTTACCAACACTTGGTATTGATGTTATTTTTTATTGTAGCTGTCCTGGTGGGTGCATACGTAGTGGTATCTTATTTTATTTCCTTTATGAAATGCTTACTCAGGTGGATTCTGTTTCAGTCTTCGACATGTGGCTATCCAGTTTTCCCAGCACCATTTATTGAATAAGGATTCTTTTCCCCCGTGTTTGTTTTTGTCTGCTTTGTCAAAGATTAGACGGCTATATGAGGATGATTTTATATCTGGATTCTAAGTTCTGTTCCATTGGTCTATGTCCCTGTTCTTGTGCAAGTATCATGGTGTTTTAGTTACTATAGCCGTGTAGCATAGTTTGAAGTCTGGTAAATTGATTCCTCCCAATTTGTTCTTTTTGCTTAAGATTGCTTTTTCTATATGGGGTCTTCTCTGGTTCCATACAAAGCGTAGAATTATTTTTTCTAAATCTGTGAAAGATGATGTTGGTATTTTAATAGGGATTGCATTGGATCTGCAGATCACTTTGGGTAGTATAGATATTTTAACAATGTTGATTTTGCCGACCCATGAGCATGGTATGGTTTTCCACCTGTTTATGTCCTCTGCTTGTATTTTATTTTTCTTATTGTTCAATTCAAGATATTTTCTAATCTCCCTTTGGAGCTATTCCTTGACTTATGGATTATTTAAAAGAATGTTGCATTATTTCTAGTTATCTTTTAAAATCTTTTTCATTTAATTCCACTGTTGAGAACATACTCTTCAATCCTTTCCAATTTGTTAAAATTTGCCTTGTAACCCAGCATGTGCTCTATTTTGGTAAATGTTGATTGAAAAGCATGCTCTTTTCTATTTGGAATTCTATAAATATTAATTAGGTGAATTTTGATGATTATATTCTTTAAATCTAATATAATCTTGTTGATAGTTTTCACCTGCTTCTGAAGGTTACCATTAGAGGTGTGTTAAAACATCCCACTGTGATTTATGAACTTGATTTTATATGCTGTTAGTTTTGCTAAATATATGTTTTAAGGCTATGTTTTTATGAACATGAAAATTTAGATTTATTATATGTTCTTGGTGGAGTTACCCTTTTAATAATTATTTATCTTTATCTATAGTAATTTATATTAGTTTCTATTGCTGCTGTAACAAATCACCATAAATTTAATGGCTTTAAACAGCACAAATTTATTATCTTACACTTCTGGAAATCAGAAGTCTAAAGTAGGTCTACCAGGGCTGTGTTCCTTCTAGAGGATCCAGTAGAGAGTGTTTCCTTGATGTTTTAGGTTCCAGAGGCTGCCTAAATCCTTTGGCTTATGGTTGGTTCCCTTCTTCCATACTCAAGTATGCCACCATTACATATTCAAATCTCTTTCTCTCTCTCTGCTACTTTTGTCACATTGCCTCCTAACTTTGACTTATCTTGTATCCCTTTTACAAAGAGACTTATATCTCAGGTCCACCTGGATAATCCAGGGTAATCTCCCCATCTCAAGATTCTCAACTTGATCACATCTCAAAATCCCTTTTACCATTCATAAGATCCAGGGAATTAGGACATGAACATATTGGCTGGGAGAGGGGAGCCATTATTCAGCCTACCACACAATCTTTAAGTTTTCATTATATGACAGAAATATTTAATATATAGGTATACACACTTTTCTTTGGTTAGTGTTTGCATAGCATTTTCCCCCATCCCATTACTTTTATTCTTTCCCTATCCATATAAATTTTGTCTCTTTATTAATATATGGCGGGTTTTATTTTTCTGCCTGGTTGACAGTCTTTGTCTTTTAATTTGAGTTCCTAGTCTATTTCCATTAAATGTTGTTACTGTTACATTTGGGTTTACATCTACACCTGATTTATTTTCTTATCATCCTCTTTTGTGTTCATTTCTTTTCCTTAAATTTTAAAATTCATAATGTGTATTTCATCTTCCCTCTATTAGCTGTTTTTTTAAACATTATTTTATGTGTTTTAGTGATTATCCCTGAAATTATAGCATGTATTCTTACTAGAGTATGATTTTTTTTTTTTTGAGACAGAGTCTCACTCTGTTGCCTGGACTAGAGTGAGTGCCATGGCATCAGCCTTGCTCACAGCAACCTCAAACTCCTGGGCCCAAGCAATCCTTCTGCCTCAGCCTCCTGAGAAGCTAGGACTACAGGCATGCGCCACCATGCCCAGCTAATTTTTTCTATATATTTTTATTTGGCCAATTAATTTCTTTCTATATTTAGTAGAGACAGGGGTCTCGCTCTTGCTCAGACTGGATTCGAACTCCTGACCTTGAGTGATCTTCCCGCCTCGGCCTCCCAGAGTGCTAGGATTACAGGCGTGAGCCACCGTCCCCGGCCAGAGTATGATATTGTTAACCAAAAAAAAGATTGACATGAAGGTCAGGAAATAGCATTTACTTAGTAAACAAAGAATTGCAATTCAGGTACATTGAGTGAGGGCAGCTCTGAATAGAGTCACATAAGGCAAACACAGGAGAAGTGTTTATGGGGGAATTTCCACAAAAAGGTGTTTTCTCAGGCAATTCACTGGCTGGGCAGAAATCCTAAATTGCAAACACATTCTGATTGGTTAGATAGTTAGGGTACCCCCAGCTGAAAAATGTTGAAAACCAGCAGATACTGACTCCATTTGTTTATCCGAGTCTTTTTTGGAACATTTCCTGGTTTCACCTTTAGCAGGTATGAGTGCAATCCTCTCACAATCTTCCAGCTCTACTTTAGAAAGCCTGAGCCTTATTACTTCATTTTCTTTTACAAAATAAATTGTAATTTTATAATTTACTGGACAATGCAAGGACCATAAAATACTTTAAGCCTATTTATCTACTTCCCCATCTTTTGTGCTGCTATTGTTGTTTGCTTTACTACTTTGTAAATTTTGAAGCCCATACTCCCAGAAGGGGGTGAGCATAAGCTGGAACCTGTGGGGCACCTTTGCATCTGTTGAGAACCACTTTCAACCATAAAATAAACTTTTAAATTGTAACAGCTGCTGCTTACCATCTGCCTTTTAAATCTTAAATACATTCTGTTTTGGCCAACTGTAACCCAGAACTATATGGGGCAAAGGATTTAAAGTCATTCTTTGATAGACTTATTAGCCTGATCATAAGTCATATCTTCTAAATTTGATGAGAATTCATATGGTCATTTTTACTTGATGTGGAACAGAGAAATAAACAATTACATTTATGTAGATTGGATCTGTATAATCTACAAAAGTACTGGTAGAACTTGTAAGTGACTTTAGCTAGATTGTAGGCTATAAAGTCAATTTACAAAAATCTATTACATTTCTATATGCTCACCACAAACAACTAGAAAATAAAATTTTAGCAAAATTCTTTTCAACAGCATCAAAAAAAACTTAGTAATAAATTGGACCTGTGAAAATTTACTCATTTTGGTAACATTAATAAGGGAGTAGTGAAAAGGGAAAGGCCTTTTAGCTAAAATAAATTCAAATGCTGGCTCCACCATTTACTGGCAGGGTAACCCTCAGATAAGGTGTTTAGCATCTCTAGACTTCAGTTTCTGCTTTTTTGAAATGAGAATAGTAGAAATTACCTCAAGAGGTTGAAATGAGTTAACATTATTTGACACTGAGCAGTTGCTTAATGAATGTCAGTAGTCTCTCTTCTCTTTGCATAACGATATAAGGACCATGCTCTACTTCTGAGTTTAAAATGTTTGACTGAAAATCTGGCCAAATTAGTTAACTTTCTCAAGATACTAGTTGACTGAAGCAAAAACATATTGAAAGAAAGAATACCATTCAAAAAATATAATGAACATAACCATATGTTAATTAATTCAAAATACAAAGGGCAGGGAACTGCCATACTGGAAAATACTGCCTTATAAATGATGATAGTAACAAATAAGATTATTTATGAAGAGATAGTAATTTGGAACCCATGGGATAAAATATAGGATTTTTTATTTTAATAAAAATATCAAATAAAATTGGTCTAATTATTTTAGGGCACTTACTATTCCTTAGGAGAAATGATAACTTTTTTATATCCTTTAACTTTGTCAGACCCATAGAGAATCAGCTCAACACAAAAATGTATTATTGTAACATTCTTTCAAAGTACCTAACTTATTTTTAGTTGTCCATTGATTACAGGAAAGGTGACTGAAAAATGCAGCATGAGCACAGGACGAGATATAATAGAGCTCACAACAGGTCATTGCATCAGTAAATCATCTGGCTTCTTCTCATGATTATGAGAGGACCTGTGTCTGTGAGGGGAAAGCAACCATTCTTAGAATTATAGCTACCATGTATTGAGTCCTTACTAGGAGAAACTCTGTGTGTGTGTGTAATTTACCTCTCAACAATCCTGCAAAGCATTTTCAAGTTGATAAAAATGAGGCATAGAGAAGCAGAGCAAATTAGCCTAGGCTGTAGGTGGTTAGCAGTGGAGTTGGGACCTAGTCCCAGACTGATTGATTCCAGAACCTATGTCCTTAAACATATATTCTACTCTTGCATAACATTGCCTTAATTGATCTGGTTCTATACAACCTTTGGTGGTAGGGCCACTTTTTTACTTAGATGGACAAGGCAGTGATTTTACGGATTCTAAGATCAGCAATTCCTACTCAAATTCACAATGTTTTCGAGCCCATGAATTGAAGTTTCTTGTTAAGGTGAGCATGGTCAAGCTAATGACTGAGACACTACCTAAAAAAGAGACATCCTTCTTGTGCCTATAGGATTTAGTTTAAAGACCAAAAATGATAGATTATCTGTAATTTCTAGTTTATAGGAAGCAAAATTTGATGTTCTGGTCATGAGTCTTTGGTCCAAGTTTGAGGTGAGGTGGCCCAAGTCTTGCCATGAATGATATTTATTTTAGTTTACCTGTTGATAGGAATGATAGATCAGAAAGCACTTTTCCTGGGAGAAAGCCAGCAAGGTCATTGGGGGCAATAGAAATATCCCTGTGGTAAGAGGAAGTAAACAGAATTGGGGAGCTAGAGAAAACCAAGACTGACAATTCTTTCATGTCCTGGGATCTCTTTATCATGTGTTTGGCCCCATGGAGCCTATAGAAAAATGAGTTTTGTTGCATGCCCTGCTGCTGTGACTCCCAAACTTCCCTGAAAATAGGAATCACCTGCAGTGGCACAAACTCTTGGGGTTTCCCACCCAAACCTACTGAATGAGAAATTTTGGGGGAGAAGCTTATTAATCTATACATTTAATAAGCATTTAAACAACAAAAAAAGAAAAATTTAAGGTGATTGTCATTGTCAAAGAAGTTGAACAATATCACTTAAAATCTGTGCTGTTCCCTACAGTAGCCACTAACCACATGTGGCTACTGAATGCTTGAAACGTGGCCAATGCCACATGTCAAAATGATAATATTTTGGATATATTGGGCTAAAGAAAATGTATTGTTAAAATTAATTTTATGTTTTCTTCTTTTTTATTTTTTAAAGTAGGACTATCAAAGAATTTTTAAATTATGTGTGTGCCTTGTATGATATTTACTTTTCTGGACATTGCTGCTTTAGAGAGTACAGAACAGGCTAGTATTCCTCAAATATGGTTCGTGGACCACCTGCATCAGACTCACTGGAGGTGGCTTGGTAGAATCCTGGTTACCAGCTCAGGAATATCTGAGAGTGTGTCTCAGAAATGTGTCTTTTTGACAGGTGTTCACACGTGATTCCTGTATACAGTAAAGTTTGAGAATTCCTGGAGAAGTCCTTTATTCCTGTCTTTCCCATCTCTAAATCATAGGAGTCAGAAAAATTTAGGTTAAGTCAGAATCACTCCCAGATAATCTCCTATGAGTAACTCCTGATTCATTTATCATTCTCCCTGAACAATATTTCGTATGGATTGAGGAGAAGCAAGGATAGCCCATAAGAAAATTGTCTTGTGATTGAAACCTGTCTGATATAAATATGGCATTTTCTCTTGCTATTGTTGAATAGATTTGTTAGAAAGCACTACACTAATCAAATGAAAGCTGGAGTGGCTTTATTAATAGCAGACAAAGTAGACTTCATAACAGGGGATATTACCATGGGCAAAGAGATATACTACATAATGATAAAGGGGTTGATTCACCAAAAAAAAAAAAAAAAAAACAATTCTAAATGTGTAAGCACCTAACAACAGAGATTCAAAGTACATGAAGCAAAACTAATAGAATTGAAAGGACAAATAGACAAATTTACATTTCTACTTGGTGACTTCAGTATTCTTCTCCAGTATTTTATGGGCTAAATGGATAGAAAATCAATAAGGATACATAAGATTGAAAATATTATCACATAACTTTACTTGGTTGAAATTTTTTTTTCTTTATTGAAGTATAATTTACATATCATGCCTTTACTCCATTTTAAGTGTACAATTAAATGGTTGACATTTATAGAACATTCCATCTAAGAATAGCAAAATATATACACTTCAAGTACACAGGGAACATTCACCAAGACAGACCATATTCTGAGTCATAAATCCAG
>CAUYRT010031973.1:0-17783 GCA_963574885.1 Lepilemur ruficaudatus | reverse complement strand
AAAAAAAAAAAAAGAATACATAACAATCCTTAATGCCTAACAATTAAGCATCAAAATATGTGAGGCAAATCTTATAGAATTACAAGGAGAAATAGACAAATCCACTATTTTGTTGGAGGCTTCTATTGCCCTTCTATCAGTAATTGATGGATCCAGGAGGCAGAAAATCAGTAAGGACATAGTTGAACTGGTCAGCATCATCAATCAACTCGATCTAATTGACACTTATAGATTATTTTATCCAGATTATTTTGCAGCAAAATACACATTTTTTTCCCCTCAAGTTCAAAAGGAACATTCACTAAGATAAACCACATTCTGGGACCACAAAATACACCTTAACACATTTAAAAGAATAGAAATCCTACAAAATATGCCCTCAGAACACAATGGAATTAAACTGGAAATCATAGCTGGAAAGTGCTACAATATTTGGAGACTACATAGTACACTTCTAAATAACACATGGGTCAAAGAAGAGTTCTCAAGGGGGCATTTATTAATAAAAATATTTTGAACTAAGTGAAAATAAAAATACAATTTCTCAAAATTTGTGAGATGTAACAAAAGCATTGGCTACATGTATTGGAAGAAGTACCTAAAATCAAAAAGAGGCAGCAGATAAATTTGGCACATGGGCTTTAGCTTGCTGACCCCTGATCTAAATGGTCATCAATTTGATTCTAAAATAAGCCAAGTTATTTCCCTCCATTCCATGTTTAAAAATCACAGAACCATTCTGAACCACTGCGGCATCTATCAAAAAGAAAAAACCAAGGTAAGTGAGGCAAAATAAATATAGATTCTTATTATTAGAATAAACCGTCTCAGTGTATGTCCCATGGATAGTTGGCATTAGCACTATTCTTGCTTAAGTGCCACTCCCAAGAAGCCCAGTTCTTATAACTTTATTCAACCTTCCTCTGTTTTTAATTGACTGACAGCTCTTCCCCGCTTATTGCCTCAAACTGGGTTTCCCTTTTGCCCCCATCACAATCCAGTATTCATGCAAGAGCCAGAGTAACCTTCAAAAAAAAAAAAAATCATTCACTTGCTTAAAATTATTGGTGGTTTTTCCCATTGCTTTTATGACAAAGTTCTTAACGTGACCTGCAAGGCCTGGAATCATCTAGTGCTATTTTCTCTTTCCAACTTTACCTCATGCTTTTTTACCCTACACTTATTATTTTTCCCCAACACTGAATGTTTCTGAGAGGATGACAAATAATCAGTATTAGGAAATCCAAAATCCAATTATACCAAATATGTGACATCTAGTCTAGGGTAGATATGTTTATCTTGGTAACATACATTAAGTGACACTAATTACGCAGTAACTATAAGGCAACTGACATGAAACCACAGAACTGTAACTTTGCCACAGCTGCATGGACTTGTGTCTTTTTGATTTAGCACGTTTTCTAAAAGCTGGCTGCCCACTCCAGAGCCATGCCACAAAATCTGTTGAGGAATCCTCTGAAGTGGTGACTTGCCAGAGTACCTGCAGCTGACAAATGACAGGTAGGACATGTTAGTTATAAAGTAGTTACAGTTTATTACCTTTTCCCCTGAAGCACTGGGACTCCACAATTTCCTAGAAGGCATTTCACAATCTATCTCTTCTAGATAATGACTCCTTACGTTAGTTTCCTATGGCCACTGTAACAAATTACCACAACTTTGGTGGATTCAAACCAACATTTATTCTATTGTCATAGTCCATTTTCTTTCTTTTTTTTAAAAAATATTATGTCAGTAGATTTAAGGGGTACAAGTGGTTTTTTGTTAAATGGATGAATTGTACTGTGATGGAGTCTGGGCTTTTGTTGTATCTATCTCCCGAATAGTGTACATTGGTGAGCTTTCTTTTCTTTACTTCTTTTTTTGATGAGGTATTTAATGCCATAAACTTCCCTGTTAGCACTGCTTTTCCTGTATCCTGGAAATTTTGATAACATGTCACTATTATCATTTATTTCTAAAACTTTTTAAATTGCCATCTTGGTTTCTCATTTATCCAAAGATCATTCAGGAACAGGTTGTTTGATTTCCCAATATTTATATAGTTTTGAGACTTCCTCTTTGAATTGATTCCTAGTTTTATTTTGCTGTAGTCTGAGAAGATACTTGATATGATTTCAATTTTTTAAAACTTACTGAGACTTGTTTTATAGCCTGTCACATGTTATAGCCTGGAAAATTTCTATGTGCTGATGAGAAGAATGTATTTTCTGCATTTTTTGGGCAGAACATTCTGTCAATGTATGTTAGGTACATTTGTTCTAGAGTCCAGTTTAAGTCCAATATTCCTTTGTTGATTTTCTGCCTTTATGATCAGTCTAGTGTTGTCAGTAGAGTATTAAAGTCTTCCTCTATTATTGTATTTCTGTTTATTTTTTTTCTTAGGTCTGGTAGTAGTTGTTTTGTGATTCTGGGAGCTCTGATGTTAGGTTCACGTATATTTGGGATTATGATATTATTGAATTGATCTCTTTATCCTTACATAATTATCTTCCTTGTCTTTTTTTTACTATTGTTGATTTAAGGTCTGTTTTATTTGATGCAAGAATAGCTACTACTTTTTGCTTTTGGTTTCCACTGGCAAGGAAATTTTTTCCCCCATGTCTTTACCTTGAGTATATGAAAATCCTTATGAATTAAGTGGGTCTCTTGAAGGCAGAAGATATTTGAATTGTGTTTTTTGTACCCATTCTGCCAATCTATATCTTTTAAGTGTAACATTTAGAACATTTACTGTCTCCTATGGCATCTGAGGGACACTGCACTGGAATTCAGGGAAAAGAGACCCATGGTGGCTCCTGGACAGTGAGCCCATGGAGGAAAACTCAGGCCCATCCCTTAAAACCATTCTGCTTTTCTAGAGTTCTGGGCCTGTGATGAGAGGGGCAGCCTCCAAAATCTTCGAAATAACTTTGGGATCTTTCTCCCACTGTCTTGATGAAAAGAACCTGGCTTCCTTCTATCCATATTAATTTTTTTACTAATAACAAACAGTTGCTTTGCCATACCCTTAGTTTGGTCTTTCAGACACACTTTTTCACTCTTTATGTGGCTGGGCTGTGAATTTTCTAAATATTTTTGTTTTGCTTCTCTTAATTATAAATTCCATCTTTAAGTCACTTCTTTGCTCATTTCTTTGCTTTTTCATCCCCTGTATGTGGTTAAGAGTAAACATGTAGCAGCTTTGCTGTTTAAATATTTCTTCTGCTGGATATTCTAGTTCATTGCTCTTAAGTTCTGCATTTCAGAAAGTCCTCAGGCATGGACACAACTCGGCCAAGGTCTTTGCCATTTTATAATAAGAATGGTTTTCCAGTTTCCAAAACCTTGTTACTCATTTCTGTCTGAGACCTCATTAGAATGGCCTTTATTTTCCACACTTATACCAACATTCTGGTCACAACCACTTAACTAATCTCTAAGAAGATTCAGACTTCCCCTATTGTTTTTATCCTTTTCTGAGCCCTCACCAGAATTGCCCTTTAATGCTTCACTTATGGCAATATAGGCTTTTTCTAGCCTGCTCCTCCAAATTCTTCCAGCCTTTACCCATTACCTAGTTCCAAAGCCCTTCTACATTTTCAAGTGTTTGTTATAGCAACAGCTTAACTTCTGAATATCAACTCTCTCAGCCCATTTTCTCTTGCTGTAACAAAATAGCATAGACTAGGTAATTTGTAAAGAAAATGTATTTGACTCACATGATTATGAAGCAGAGTGCCAGCATCTGCTGATGGCATAGTGGAAGGCATCACATGGTGAGAACGCAGGAGACAGAAAGAAAATGGCAGCCAAACTTGCTTTTGTAATAAGCCCAGTCTCATGATAACTAACCCACTCCACATAATGGCATTAATCCATTTGTGAGGGCAGAGCCCTCATAACTTAATCACTCTTGAAGGCCCCACAGAAATTAAATCTCGATGTAAGTTTTGAGGGGGACAGACATTCAAACCACAACACTTAAAGTTCCAGAGGCCAGAACTCCAAAATAAGCTTCACTGGACTGAAGTCAAGGTTGGCAAAATTGGTTCCTGATGGAGGCTCTTTTTTTTCCCCCCTTTTCAGCTTTTAGTTGCCACCTGTATTCTTAGACTTGTGAATCCTTTTTCTATCTTCAAAGCACATCACTCCAATCTCTGCCTCCATCATCATACCACTTTCTTCTCTGATTCTGACCCCTCCTCTGTCCCTCTTATGAGGATCCCTGTAATTACATGTAGGACCCACCCAGAAAAGGATAATCCAGGATGATCTCCCCATCCCGGTCTGTAGCTTAATTATTCAAAATTCCTTTTGCCATGTGAGATAATATTCCCAGGTCCAGGTTTAGAACATGGTCACATTTGGGGGTCATTGTTCATCCCACCACACTCCTCACCCTCCGGGTCTTGGTTTCAGTGTTTCTCCCTGAGAGAGGACAGCCTGATGTTTTGGTTTACATGTGTGCTGTCAGGTTGTCTCTTTCATCAAATTCTCCATTTTTATTTTATCTCGGTTACTTTCCAGTTTAACACCTGCCTTTTCCACCAGACTTAAAGCTCAAAGAGGTCAAAGAGCATGTCTATTTTGTTTATTATGCTGAATAAATGAACTGGTGATGTGAGGATGCATTTTTATATTTGCCACAAAGGAGCACAGTTTGGTTTCCTTAAGCAAGTTAAATTTATGACAATGACACATTTGAAGTAACATTTTATTTTTAGTTTGTGTTTTCCTGTGTGCTTTCTTTTAGAATAGGCTGAGGGAAAGCACAACTTGAGGTCTTTAGTAAAATTTTCTTTTTGGTAAGGGGAAAAAAAACTCCTAAATTTAAAGCCTTATCAGCATGTTAGTTATAAAGTCATATAACATTTTTTTGTTTGTACAAATTTATGGGGTATATGTAAAAATTTGTTCCATGTATATAATGTGTAGTGATGAGGGGTGTCCATCCCCCAAATGCAATACATTTTTAACTATGGTCATCCTACTCTGCTATCAAATATTGAATGCATTTCTTCAATATAACTGTATGTTTGCACCCTTTAACCCACTTCTCTGCATCCTCCCCCTCTTTCTTCCTCCTCTCACCTTTCCTAGTCTCTGTTCTCTACCTTTCCACTCTACTTCCATGTGATCAAATTTTTAGCTCCCACATATCAGTGAGAACATGTAATATTTGTCTTTTTGTGCCTGGCTTATTTCACTTAAGATAATAACCTCCAATTCCATCCACATTGCTACAAATGAGATGATTTTATTCTATTTTAGAGCCAAATATTAATAGTATTCCATTGTGTATATGTACCACATTTTCTTTATCCATTCATCCATTCATAGGCACTCAGGTTGATTCCATACCTTTGCTATTGTGAATGGTGTGGCAATAAACATGCTAGTACAGGTATTCCTTTGATATATTGATTTTTTTTTTCTTTGGATAGATACTCAGTAGTGGAATTGCTGGATCAAATGGTAATTCTATTCTTAGGTTTTTGAAAAATCTCCATGCCGTTTTCCATAGCAGCTGTTTGAGTTTACATTCCCACTAATGGTGTATAAAAGTTATTTTTTCTCCACATCCTTGCCAAAATCTGTTATTTTTTGTCTTTTTAATAATAAGCTTTTTGACTAGGGTAAGATGACATTTCATTGTAGTTTTGATTTTCATTTTTCTTTTTTATTTTATTTTTTTATTGCAGCATATTATGGGGGTACAAATGTTAAGGTTATGTACATTGCCCTTGCCCCCCTCCCCCCTCTAAAAAGTGTTTTAATTTCTAATGTGGAAAATATTGATAGGTATTAATACAACTGTCTTAAACAAAAGCTCTTTGAAGTCCTCAATAATTTAAGAATGTAAAAGGGTCCTGAGATCAAACTGTTTTGAGAACCACAGGTCCAGACCAACATTTCCCAAGATGTCGGTGTTGCCATGGACAACTAATTCAGTGTAAGGCTCTCTTCAAGTTAACACAGACTTTTCGACCACGGGATCTTAAGGCCTTCAATACGCTAGTATGCACTGTTATTCTACAGGGATACATACATACATACATGTGTGTATTTTATATATACATAAAATCTGCAACACTTCCTAAACTTATTTGATAAGGAAGATTTTTTAGAACTAGAGTTGACAGTAATCTTCCATAAAAATATACTAAACCAACATAAGGGGCTGAAATTACATCAAATGGGTAGTTTTTAAAGTAAAAATACATATATATTGAACATACATGTGTATATATTATATATGTATATATGTATACATATGTATATATTGAACATGCAGCACTTTAATACTGCATTTGGATTACTTTGGTGCTACTGTACCCACTTACATCCAAATGATCAAAGTGAATCCTACCACAAGAGTGAGGCCCAAAGCCAAATTCCTTTTTCTACTCCTAGAACAGCTGGAAACTAATTTTATAGTTTTGGAGTCGCTGTTTTGCCATAGCTCCCAATTTAATCAAGAATGATTTTAAATATGAGTGGTTATCTATCTTGTTTTATTTTACCAGACAGAAATCTCAAGTTACTAGGCACCTGGCAACTTCACTGACATTATTTTTCCTCTCTGGAATATCTACTGGCAACTCCATTTCCAGTTCTACTAGCAACCAACTTGCAGTTTGGGAAACATGGTAGGTATAGGAAACGTAGGCTTTTTGTGGGGAACACTTCACTGTATTTCCCATTGTTTCTCATTTTGGTTATCTCTTGCTGCCTAACAAACTACCCTAAAAATTTGATGGCTTAAAGCATTTTTGCTTGTAGATGTGGCCTCCCCATGTAGTCAGGACTTCCTCAGAACAAGGTAACTGAACTCCAAGTGTGAGCATCCCAAGAGAAAGAGGCAAAAGCTGTATTGTCCCTTCTAACCTAGCCTTGTCCATTATATTCTCTTGGTTAAAAATGAGTCACTAAGGTTGGCCTTTATTCAAAAGGAGGGAAATTAGACCATCATTTGATGGTAATGTCAAAGAAGTCGTGGACATGTTTCAAAACTACCACATATAGAATCAGAAGTTAGTCTCCTTCAATTCAACCCTTTTTATTGCCAGTTAACTATTTCCCAGCCTGCTTAACCAAAATTTCCTCCCACAATGGAACTGGTATGCCTTATAAAACACCTGAAGTTGCTCAAGGCTAAGATGTAAAATAACCACCCAGTACATCCTCATTCAACTTCTTCCCATTTTGTTTTGGTTTATTTTTTTGATGTCATACCATACCCTTTTAGCTTTTCAAAATAAGCAATATAGTATGTTAAAAATGGACCTTGGAAAATATTAAGATATGTTTACAGACTGGGCTGGTTCAATTTTACTAATACACATTACAGGCCAATTTCACTCCTTACCCTTGGGGGTGGGGGGAGATTGGATTGAATATCTTGGTAAAAAACTAAAGCTGCTGGGGTAATGATGAAACCATACCTTATACACATGAATGCTCCTTTACTGCCGGAGCCAGCAGAATTGAAATATGTGAAAACACCCCAGTTTCCAGGATTTAGTAAATCACCATCTATCAGATTAGAGTGGAGCGTTTACAGTTGTAAGTGGTTGTAAGGATTTTTAGGTATAAAGGAACTCAGACTATAGTGGGGCAGGAAGGAAAGAGATGCTGCACTGCTGAACACCAGCTCTGAGGAGCTGAAATGGAGATGCCTGTTGCCTACTAACTGTTTTTTTTTTTTTTTTTGAGGTGTACTTGCCAGCTTAAAAGAGATAGCCTTTTCATCGCCTGTTATGCAAACATTAACCTAGTGAGTCACTGGGGGGAGGGGGGCTGATTCTCTAACAAAGTGGAGGCCCAAATGATTTTCTACGAACTGAAGTCACAGCAGCTCCTCCAAAAGGTTAATTAAAAGACAACACACACATCAAGCTGAAGTTTTATTTAAAATGTAAAAGAAATGGTTCTTGAAAATGCTGGTGAATAGAGCAAAGGATACAGTGCTCTTTTCCTACCAGTTTAGCCAGCCTATCCAAGTACAGGGTAATATACAGTACTTAGTGCTGGTAGAATTTCACAGTAGTTTAGTGTTACAAGATTATCTGTGCCTAGATTATGAAGAGATTCTCAGTGTGTGATGCTTATTTTTGGGTTTACACCTTTACTGGGCATGAACAAGAGCTCCTGCTCCTTGGCCATAGCCAAATCCCTTTGGCCCAAAGTTCTTTGCATAGCATCCTACAAAAGAAAAGGGAGAGTTAGTGCAAGTCCGTTAAGCTTTGCTAGCATTGCTTAAGACCCACTCAACAAATCCCCATAGATTAAAAAACAAACTACAGGCAATGTCAAAGAGTTCAAATCATTTAAGATGTAAAATGTGCCATGTAGCAAATATCTTAAAGCCATGAAGGCAAGTCCAAGCATTCTGGTTCCATAGTGTTCAGCTCAGTTGCAAGCATATAAGTCAGATCAGTTACGTATTTATCCATCACTTTCATCTACGCATATGCTTTGCTTAAAACATGCAATTGAAAGATAACTATATGGAGTTTTTGCTCATTTGTGGGGTAGTTTTAAATGATCAGGAAGTTAAGATTATCTGTGGTTCTCTGTCATCTGCAAGCATCTCGGGATCTTTTATTTTCTAATAGTGACACCTCCTTTTCCCTATTTTCAGAGTACTTTTTTGTTTTTTTATGCTGGTGACATCTCATTAAACAATAACTCATGTAGGATATTCATATAGCAATCAATGAAATTAATTTTACCTTTACAATAGATTTCACCTTCTTTTTCAGTCAGAGTTGTTGATTCAAGACTCTTCCCACACTTGGCACATCGAAAACAGTTTTTGTGCCAGGGCTAGAAGAGACAACTGTGTTAGCACATTTGGGAAGCCTGTTTCCTGAAGTATAATTTAGATGTGCGGCAAAAAGTGGCTCAGGAAGATCAGCCCAGAGAAAGCTTCTGACTTCCGTGGTTCAACTCCAACAGAAACTGAAAACAGAAACTAGCCCTCCTTACTGTCGACATTCACCTAAAAAAGGGCTATTTCCCTAAGAGCAGTCTCAGACCTTGCCACAAGCCCAGTCTACTCCTTTAAAGACTGCCTCCTTTCTGGTTGAGAACACTGCAGCTCAAAGAGGTTAAGTGGTAACTTCTCCAAATCCATGCACCTAACTAGCATCAGGTATCCTAACTCTGTTTACTGCTTTTTTCACTACACTAAATAACTGGCAGATTCCAGGTTTTTAATAGTCTGTCTCAAAAAAAAAAAAAAAAAAAGAAAAAAAAAGGCTAAAGTCTCACTCTGTTGCCTGGGCTAGAGTGAGTGCCATGGCATCAGCCTAGCTCACAGCAACCTCAAACTCCCGGGCTCAAGCGATTCTCCTGCCTCAGCCTCTCAAGTAGCTGGGAGTGCCACCATGCCCGGCTAATTTTTTTCTATATATTTTTAGTTGGCCAATTAATTACTTTCTATTTTTAGTAGAGACGGGGTCTCGCTCTTGCTCAGGCTGGTCTCGAACTCCTGACCTTAAGTGATCCGCCCACCTCGGCCTCCCAGAGTGCTAGGATTACAGGCGTGAGCCACCGCGCCCGACCAGTCTGGCCTTTTGAAGTTAATGTTCAGGAGCGCTCCCAATGAAAACAAGTTTCTTTTTATACATAAAAGTAATTTGTCATATAAGGACATTGCTACAAAAAATTAATGATTCTGATGGAAATTCATTTAAAAGTTTGATAGAAGGCATTTATAAGACATAGCACCTGCGTGAGTGATGTGGCTGCGTTAGAGGGAAAAAGAGCAGAGAGGAGTCATTCACTGTTATTAATTCAAAATAGCACTTTACCTTTCCAGCTCCAATTATCTTTTCAGCAGCATATACAGAATCCCCACATCTGGAACACTTCTCAGCACCTCCATATTTCTGAGCAAATTTAGAAGTGTTTGGATTTGTTGTAGGCCTGTGAGGTTGGACACTTGTGGAAAGAAAAAAAAATTAGGCAAGATATTCTACAGGGTGCTCACAAGTCCACATGGCAGGAACAATAGCACTCTGGGACTTGGCTACCATACTGTCTCAGGCCAGAGTCCTCTGCAGGCCAGCAAAGAGGAAAGAATAAAGAAGAAATTAATCTCAGGTGTCAGCCACAATTACTACTTTAATCAGCTTATGAGTTCATTGTTACTACAAAAAGGCCCCAAACTTACCTGTTTCTCTAAGTCTAGAGTTTTCATCGCCAGTGCTGGCCTCTCCAATAAGCAATTGTTAGCTTTACAAAAACCTACCAGAGCACATATTTTTATTCCAGATTCATATTATTAATCACATGTAGCTTTTTTTTTACTTCACAGGAGACTGAAAAATCAATGTTAGCAGTTAAAAAATTCTGCAAATAGGTCAGTTGATTTACATAGTCTATAAGAAAGTTAAGCATGTTTTACAGGTTACTTAATTTCCTAACATAACTTAAAGAGGAAAATGTGAATAAACTACTTTCTTCATGGGAAAATATTTTAGAAAATTTGCCTATTACTATGTGATCTGTTTACTTTTTCTCTGGATAAGGTGGTATTTTTGTCACTATTTACACTGGGTCACTGGGTAAACCATATTCCTTGCTCTTGGGAATTTTTTTCCATTCAGTAAGTAGGTGTACCTACCATTTCAGAACACCCAGTGGGCTTTGAGAAGATTCAAAAGCCCTTTTAGAATCTTATAAATTAACTGAGCCTATCACTAGCACTCAGCAAGTGACAAGTGAGTGTCAGTTTTTCCTACCAGAAAAACAATGTTTTCCAGTTCTGGGATCAGCAAGAAGGTGAGTCTGGCTGCAGTGGAGGGAGGGGGAGAGCAGTGGGCAGTAAGACCAACTAGTAAAAGAGTGCAGGGCTTTAGATTATCTGGGGCTTTGAAGACCTTTGCAAAGACTTTGGCTTTTACTATGAGGAAAATGGGAAACCATTTAAAGGTTTTGAGAAGTGAAGTGCTATGAACTGATGTAGGTATTACCAAGATCATTCTATTGCTCCATTGAGGGAAGACTGAAAGGGAGGCCAAAGACAGAAGCACAAGCCTTGGAGATCAGTTGGAAGTCTGCTGCCATAAACCAGATGAAGAATTGCATTCACTTGGACTAACGTGGATTCTAGATAGGTTTTGAAATGTAGCTGTTAAAGATCTGATGAATCCACTCCTTTTAGACTTGATTGGCTGTAAGATGTGGGAAAGAATGATCAAAAATTTATTCTGAGTAACTGAGATGGGAGCTGCCATTTGCTGAGACGGGCATGATTGTAGGTATAACAGTCTGTGGGGGATATCGGCAGCTCAGGTTTGGGTGTGCAAGTTTAGGAAGCTCATTAGACATTCCAAGTGGAGATAGCCAGTAGGCAGTTGGATATATGAGTTCAGGAGAGACATAAATTTCAGAATCAAGAGAGGGCAAACCTTGAGACTGCATATACTCCTGAGAGTGTATAAATAGAGAGGAGGTACAAGGACTAAGCTCTAGAGCATTCCGACATTGACAATGGAAGATTAAGAAGGACGCAGCAAGAACTGACTTAGGGATTTAGCAACACAGAGGTAACTGAAATATTTTTTTAGTAATAAGCCAGTTGTAAATTTAAATTCTTTATCTCTGAGTTCTGGGGACACTTGTGAATCTATAGTTGCTGTGGACACCATGATGGGCCTTCCTTTTGCTGAATTTGATGTCAGATGAAGGATGGACACTTTAAAATGTCCTTGAGTCCATGTGATAACTTGATTTAAACTAAAATAAGTGTTACATGGAACTATGGTACTTAAAAAACATATAATTAAAACTGTTTTCAAATGTCATCGAATAGCCCTGTAAACATCCTAGTCTCCAACCACTTTCTTTTCAATATTTTAGAAGCTACTTGTCTCTACCATTTTTCTATCACAGACCCCTGGCAAATCTCGCTTTTATCTAACTACTTTATTTCTTCATGAAATCACCATGTTTGAGGTCTCAACTGTCCCAAGTATGTCTTAGTAAGCACATCTTCCCAATGAGGTTGTTCTGGCGTTCTCCGTAATAACTGTTTGAGTCTTTTTCACTTTCTAACCTTCTAGCCCTCCTCTCCCATCTTCATCCTAGACTCTATCTTGAACTGGCTATTAAAAATCTCCACCCACATATCTTACAGGCACCTTGAATCCATCATGTTCAAAGCTGAACTAATGATCTCTCACCTAAGACTGATTCCCTCCTAGTAAATTGTGCCATTCTCCAAGTGCTCAAGCCAGAAAGCCAAATCATCTTTGCATCCAAATCAACACCAAATCCTGAGCCTACCGCCTATTAAATAAACCTAGTCTCCATTTTGCAGCCATTCCAAGTTTTAAGGGGAAAAAACCCCTAAAATCTGGCCTTGTCACTTTCCCACCACCCAACCACTCCCCCCAATAAAAGTTTTCCTACTTATATTTTTAAGTTATATGCATATTTAAAATCAAATGAAATGTTAATTTAGAAATACTGCCTTTTCATAAAATAATTTTTTCAAACATCTGACATGCACCTTCAATATCTTCATCTCCATTATACCTACTTTTTGTTGTTATTTAACAGTTTTCTGCACTTCTACCTAAATTTTTTAATATATAGCATTTTTTGAATGTTTGATGTGGCCACTGGAAATTTTATTCTAAGCAACAAATACCAATTCAAAGTACTAATTCACAGTATAGTTTTCTCCAGCTGTCCTCAATGTAGGTGTATTTTCAAGGAATCTTTGCAACCTGTTCATACACTGCACTTTTAAAAATGATTCTTTGAGAGCTTGTTATCAATGATACCCAGCACTTGCAGTATGAGATTCCCAAGGAAATTTTCCAAATCTGCCAATCATCACATTAATAAGAACTTCATGTAGATTACCTCCCATTTGCCTTCTAACAACTTCATATGATAATTGTTACCACATATTATAGATGACAAAATGGGGGCTCGATGTTAATTAACGTACTGAAGGACTGGAGATTTAGTGAATTGTTGAGCCTGAACTGAAAACTGCAGGTAGGCTTCAATGAAAAGGTTCTTGAGCACAGTGCTGCCTCTCTGGGAGATCCTTGTGGAGATGTTTAGTCTCCATGAATGTTACAATTACCACATGCCACAAGGGCAGTCCAGACCACAGGTGTTCAGTCAAGAAGGGCTTCTTGGTCTGGGCAATGATTTTTTGGATAGGACCTCAAAAGCACAAGCAATAAAAGCAAAGACAGAAAAAAAAGTTTCTGCACATTAAAGGAAACAAAAGTAAAGAGATTACCTACAGAATGGGAGAAAATATTAACAAATTATTCATCTGATAAGGGATTAATAACCAAAATATACAAGGAATTCAACTCAATAGCAAGAAAGCAAATATACCAATTAAAAACAGGCCTAAATAGACACTTCTCAAAAGACATACAATAAGCAACAAGTATATGAAAAAACTCAACATCACTAATCAGGGAAATGCAATTCAAAACCAAAGAGGATGTGGAGAAAAGGGAACCCTTGCACACTTAGTGGTAATGTAAATTAAATTAGCACAGCCGCTACAGAAAACAGTATGGAGGGTCCTCAAAAAATTAAAAATAGAACTACCATATGCTCTAGCAATCCTACTACTGGGTACATATTCAAAGGAAATAAAATCATTATGTCAAAGAGATCTGCACTCCCATGTTCACTGCAAGACTATCCACAATAGCCAAGGTATGGAATCAACAGATAAATGGATAAAGAAAATGTGGTACATACACAAAATGGAACACTATTCAGCCATAAAAAGGGAATGAAATCCTGTCACTTTTGAAAACAGAGGAACCTGGGAGACAGTGTAGACAGTGTGTTAAGTGAAATAAGCCAGGCACAGAAAGACAAATACCACATGATCTCTCTCATATGTGGAATCTTAAAAAGTTGATCTCACATTAATAGAAGTGGAGAGTAGAACGGTGGTTACCAGAGGCTGAGGTGGTTAGGGGAGAGGGGTAAAAGGATCTATAATTACACTTGGATAGGAAAAATAAGTTAAAAAGATCTACTGTATGGCAGGGTAACTACAGTTATTAACTGTATACGTGACCCTTAGTGTCCTCATCTAGTAAATAGGGACAAAATATCTACACCTCAGAGTTACTGTGAGGATTATACAGAATGAAGATAAATGTTCAGTGGACAATAGGCACTCAATACATATTTCAGCCAAGCACCACGTTTCAGATCTTAAGCTTTGGAGTTCGAGTAGGTTAAGTTCTACTCTCTACAATTAACTAACAGTGTGACTTTAGACAAATTACTTGTTACTATCTCAATTTGTTCTTGAGTAAGACAGAAAACGCTAACTTGTAGCATTTTTGTGAGGATTACATGAATTAACATATGCTAACATCCTATAAAGTCTGGCACAATTAATGGTCTTGTCCAAGGAAAGGCTGTTTTATTGGAGTGTTGTACCAATTTTGACCTCCTCAATATAAAATGGATATGAAAATATGAAGTTCAACTAGGGAAACTGATAGGTTAAAAATAGTAAGTAAGAGGAAATTCCAAATGAAGTCAGCCTGAGTATGAAATACTAAGTGAACTTTAACAGAGTTAGCACCTTGATACACTGTTTTGATACCAGAGCCTTTAAAGTTTAACACTAGTCTCTCAAAGAATCAAAAACAGAAAATAATTTCAATGTTTAGAGACAAGTCTTGCTATGTGCCCAGGCTGATCTCAAACTCCTGGCTGGCCTCAAGCAATCCTCTGCCTTGGTCTCCCAAAGTGCCGGGATTACAAGAGTGAGCCACCACACCCAGCCTAAGTAAGAATTTTTAAGTTAGAGAAAAGTAATTTCTTGATAAGGAAAAATTCTTACGTGGAAAGAGTAACAGGAATTTCCATTGACTGTTTAACTGTACCTGAGAAACGCCTCTCTTAATTCAGATACTACATTTCTATGTCATTAATTTCGTGACATCTGGCCTCCAAAGTGCTGTGAAATGGAAGTAAACTTAAATAAACTGCTTTTAAGAACATGACTCCTAGATAAACCTTGAAATGCTATAAAACCAGGACTAGAAATAATTTGTTAGGTTCAAAACTGTCAGTGTTTTGAACTTAAAGAATAGTCACTAGTTTACATTGGAAAATTAGTCACTTTGTATTCGCTTAGTTTAAACTAAAAATCTGGAAACTCCCAGGTTCCTGTTCACCACGCAACATTAATTGTTGTAACTCATTCCTAAAGGTAACAAACAATCTCCTCTCTCACCTCTCTGGCTTGATGCCCAGCCTCTCACCACGGTCCATGTTGAGCGTCCCAGCGCCCTGGCCATAACCATAACCTTTCGGCCCATACTTCTTCCCATAGCAGGATTTGCAGTAGATCTCTTCATCGTGAATTGCCACTGTTGTGCTATCTAAATTCTTCCTGCAAACCACTGGGGCGGAAGGAGGAGGAAAAGTTAGACTTTAGACATGTTCCAAAGATGCCTTTTTCCTTAGAATAATGGTGGCACAGACACATGGTCTACACGTGGTAAAGGCTGAGGTGCTCTCACATTCCTAATTTATCCTCTGCTTTCCCAAAAGCCATGAGACAGCCGGCATCTGGACTGGTCAACTACAGTTGAGGATTATTGGCCTTTCTCCATGGATATGATAGTTGTTTCTGAATCTTAATATCCAGAAGCCTCAAACTTTTAATATGATTTGCCTCTGTCTCAGAGATGGCTACAATTACAGGAACAAAGGGAATAAACTAACAAGGACTTGCTGGCAACCCTCACTCTTAATCTTTCAGCCTCTCCATACCAAGTCTTGTTAAATCACGTCACAAAGAACAAAAGGGTAGCTCAGTGCCTTGGGGGAGTTGCCTGTGTAGCGCTTCCTTCACAAAAAGCATCCCCTGGGATAAAAACAGCTTTAAATCCAGAATTGTAGTTTTCATCACTCATCTAGAATGGGAAAAGTATTCTTCTCTCAGCTCCCCACCAGCTTCTCTAGCAGTGATAAGTATGTCTGAAAACACGTCAAGTGGTTTAAAGTCTGCATTTGTTTTCCCTTCTGTCCCAAAGGAGAATACATTCTTTCTTGATGGATTTCTTGCCACAAGACATTTCCACATATCCCACTTCATAAAACTGCCAAACATCATCATGTTTTATCCAGACATTATTTCACTTTCTAAAACTTCTATTAAGCTTGAGGAAAAAAGTAAATTGTGAGGGAACTCACTGGTAGCACATTCTGTAGCTGGAAAGCAAAGATAGAATAGTTGAAAAGGAGATCCCCCCTTTATTTAAAAGGCAGAGAGAGAAACAGAAGGGCGGAGAGAAGGACAAACAGAAAGACAGAAGGTGGTGGGGGAAGATGACAAGCTGGCTGGTTTAAAATAAAGTTGAATTGGGAAGGTTCTACTATCTTAGAGTCTTCTGTGGTAGAATAAAACGACACCTACTCTGGAACCTATCTGTGGAGGCTCAAGTGCTGAAATATATTTTACTAAAGATACAGTTAACCTAAAAACCTACACTGCTGAGGGACGAATACCCTTAACAGACAGAATAAACATAAATAAATATTAACGTAAGAACTGTTTTGGAAAAAACCTGTATTAACCAAAGCAAGTTTACCTACATGAAAATGTTACTATATAACTACTCCTCTCTTCCCAGTCCTCATCCCTATTTTCTGCAGTAAAATTCTCACAGGTCTGCAAACTACTCCGAATTATTTCCTTAAAATCTTTAGTCAGCAGAGACAAATATTAGGAAGGGTTAGTAAGAATGACCAGTAAAGAACTTGACATTTAGTAAAACACTGACTTTATTATGGTGTAGACATCCCGGCTCCACCTAGACAGACAAAACTGAGAGCAATTTCTAAAGTACTATATTTTCTTTATTTTCATACTTTCTTAGTTACAAACCTGCCTGCTGAAAAACAGACTCCTTTGGGGAAAAAAAAGTAACTTCGGAAAGTAATGGTTAAACCAAATCTTTTAAGGAACAGTAGCTATTATGGAGGTATACATAGCAAACATTCATATGTAGTATTTCTGTAATGTTTTTTGTAACTACAACTTTCTGTTATCTGTTTCTGGTATCTGTGAAGCAGTTACACTATTGAAGCGGTCCAGACACCTTGAATGCTGGCTCCTACAAGGAAGAGAAGGATTTACATTTGGGAGATTTTTCTGAAGACTTTTTTCTTAATGTAACCAAATTTATTTTTAACATACGGTTTCTTACAGCAATTTTCACAGCAATACTATAGATAAGGCAAATATCTGTATGTATGGGTGGATTCCTCCAGTGTAAAATCCTTCAATAACGAAAATTCTGTCATTTGAATCAGATGACTCATGAAGAGCTTTCTTACGCTGCTACTATCCTGTTTCAAAACTGAAGACAAAGTTGTCATTAGAAGGAATTTGTGGGTGTTGGGGCTTCTCTCGTTCTGTTTCTCTCATTACCAGGTATTTAGCGTCTTTATAGCATACAGGCATGTTTTGTTTTATGTCTTACTTCCTGTCTACACCAGACACTGGTCATTTTCCATCTATAAACAACAATTCCTAATTTGCCTCTATGGGACTTTCATATCCTGTGCTTCTTTCCCTCAAATTTAGAGCATCAGTAACAAGGAATAACTCTGAAGATTCACTACCAGAGAAAACAGAATTTGAGCTTCTAAGTATCTGAATTTTAATTATCAGTGTGGCAAGAAATAAGCAAGAAGGTTTCAAAGAGAAGGAACCCAGCCAGAAAGAGAAAGCTGGGGTGGAAAAGGAA
>CAUYRT010031970.1:0-15942 GCA_963574885.1 Lepilemur ruficaudatus | reverse complement strand
GTGGCTCACGCCTGTAATCCTAGCACTCTGGGAGGCTGAGGCGGGCGGATTGCTCAAGGTCAGGAGTTCAAAACCAGCCTGAGCAAGAGCGAGACCCCATCTCTACTAAAAATAGAAAGAAATTAATTGGACAACTAAAAATATATAGAAAATATTTGCCGGGCATGGTGGCGCATGCCTGTAGTCCCAGCTACTCGGGAGGCTGAGGCAGAAGGATTGCTTGAGCCCAGGAGTTTGACATTGCTGTGAGCTAGGCTGATGCCACGGCACTCACTCTAGCCCAGGCAAGGGAGTGAGACTCTGTTTCAAAAAAAAAAAAAGAATATATCATACCAAATGTGTAAGACTTTAATGGAGAAAATTATAAAACTCTATCAAAGAGAATATTTGAAGAGCTATTTAAAGAGGCAGATACCCATGTTTACACATATATTCGTACAGGTTGGGTATCCCCTATCCAAAATGCTTGGGACCAGAAGTGTTTAGAATTTTGGATTTTTTTCAGATTTTGGAATATTTGTGTATATATAATGAGACATCTGGGGGATGAGACCCAAGTCTAAACATGAAATTTATTTATGTTTTGTATACACCTTATAGACATAGCCTGAATGTAATTCTATACAGTGTTTTAAGCACCTTCTCTACAAAAATAAACTGTGTTGTGCACCTGTGTTTTGACTATGACATTAGATGAAGTGTGAAATTTTCCACTTGTGGTGTCATATTGGTGCTCAAAAATTTCCGGATTTTGGAGCATTTCAGATTTTCAGATTAGGCATTTTCAACCTGTATTCAACTCAATATATACATAAAAGAAAATTGACAATTAGGAAGAGTTAACCTTTTATACTATTCAACCCTCCCTAACTTCCTTTAATCCTCACGTGTGTCTGTCTCAACTTTCTTCACATTCAGTTCCTGTCAAGATATTAACTTATTATTAAGCTGTTCGAGCTAGGTAATTTACATTTTAATAGATAACTCTTAAAAACAAAAGCAGTCTTAGAATCCAAAAAAATGAAGACATAATAGTGGAATGACAAGGGATGAGTTTGATATTTTTGTATGAGAGACTAAATGGCTAATGACTAAAATTCATTCACATGAATAACCATATACTCTCGAATTGTCTGTGCATGCATACCTGAGTACATGTGCTTGTCGTCTGCATGTAATGTTAATATAATCTTGAAGTTAGAAATGAAACCTGTGGCTTTCACATTTTGTTTTTAACGAAAGCCATAATAAAAATGGGAACTCTCAGAACCAGAGTTCTCAGTGTGAGAGAAGATACAAACATGGAAGGGTGAAAGGCAAGGAATAACTATGTGAAATTGGTTTGGAATTAGAGGTATTCATATGTATTGATATGAATTAATTATGTTTGTAAATATATATTCATAAACATATGCATATATACACACACATGTATATATAGTTGAACCATATGAAATTGCCATTTTCCCCAGAAAGAGCCTATAATCAGTGACACTCCAGTGATAATGAGCACATCAAGCACCCAGAGTTTGTTTTCTAAATACAATTTGCCAGGTCTCCTTGGGAGAAATTGCTAATTCCAGGGCTAGGGCAGAGAAAGTTAGTATTGGAACCTGGAACATTCATTGTATCAGAAAGTGAGAAAGTACTCAAAGAGCCATGGGACATGTTGAAAAGATCACTGAAGTCAGCTGAAGGGGATCCTACTAGCCAAATCTGGGACAAATTGATTATCAGAATGAATAATGAATAATAAAGTATAACCCATTGAATAAAATAAGAATACATACATCCATTCTGATAAAGAGAAAAAAAGGAGAAAGGCAAGCTCTTATGTAGTATAATGCCAAATAAGAAATGTAGAGGGAATGATAGAGTTAGAAATACCCATTTTGCAGCTATGGTGTTTGTAACTGATTCAGATAGGAACCATCAAAGGATGTAAACAGTAGTGGATGAAAGTTTCATGAAGAATGAGAAATGTATGTAGATTCAAAAGTGTTTTCCCGAAGTGTACTTATGGACTGTACAGTGATGATAACCTTATAGTAGAGAAACCTAGGGGGCACCATATCAACCAAATTATGAAAGTTAACAGCACCAATAAAGAAACAAACTGATGCTGTGAGCCTCCTGATGTGGTGCACCAAGTAGGACACAGCCTCACTTGTGCATTATTCCTGCCAAGGATGCTTCAATCTTAATCTAATCCTGTGAAAACATCAGAGAAACCTAAACTGTCACTCTATTAATAAAAACTGGCCTGGATTCTAAAAACGTTAGTATCATGAAAAACAAGGGAAGACTGAAGGACTGTTTCATATTAACGAGAAAACATGACAGTTAAGTACAACGTGAATCTTTGATCAGGGGAAAAAACTGGTTAAAGGATGTTGTTGGAACTACTGACAAAATTTAAATATGGTCAGTATATTAGATAATTATTTTACTAGTGTTAAATTTCCTTAATCTGATCATTGTTCTGTGATTATGTAAGAGACTGTCTTGCTCTTAGGAAACACATACTGAATTATTAGCAGTGGAGAGGCATGAAGTTGCAGAAAATAACAATGGCAACAATAATGATGTGTGAATGTGTAGACAGAGAAAAAAAGAGAAGGCAAATAAGCAATTGAAGCAAAATGTTTATTTATCCAAGTGAAGGATATATTTGAGTTCTTTTTTTTTTCTTCTTATATCTCTTCTGAGCTTGAAAATAATTCAAAGTTTAAAAATTTACTAAGTTAATTGTACTGATATATCTATACAATGAAATATTATTCTACCATGAAAGGAATGAAGTAGAATGAAGTACTGATACGTATACTACATGGATGAATCTTGAAAACATTATTCTAAGTCAAAGGAGTCAGTCGCAAAAGGCCATATATCATATAATTGTATTTATATGAAATGAAATGCCCAGAACAGGCAAATTCATAGAGACAGAGAATAGATTAGTAGTTGCCAGGAGATATGGAGGTGGGGGAGAGGCAGTGACTGCTAACCAGTACAGGGTTTCTTTTTGGAGTGGTGAACATGTGCTGGAATTAGCTAGTGGTAATGGTTACGTAACTCTGAATATACTAAAATATACTACACACTAAATTATACAAATTAAAATGGTGAATTTTGTGGTATGAAAATTATTTCTCTGTAAAAAACATGAGTGTACAAAAATGGGGGGACTCAAAGGAATATTACTGCCCCAAGTTGCATTATCTTGCCTTCCCATTCCCACTCTCTCCCTCCGAAAATATATACAAACCAAAAAGGCTTAAGATTGGCACATTTTCTGTCTCTTAAAAGAGAATTCATAAAATGCCAATTGTTCCATATTTACAGTTTGTTGTTTTAGCACCAAGACTTGTCATGTTTCTTAGGTAGTCCTGCCTTGCTGTGTTTCATTCACAAATATGCACACATCTTGCACGTTCCCACATGTTCTTAAAAAATTTCTTAGGCACCCACAGTGTTGCAGTCTGCCTATGTTGGCAGTATTCATATCCTGGAAAAAAATCTGCCTCTTTTCCAAGTGCTGTAAAAAAAAAACAGAGCAAAGCAAGGCAAAAATCCCACATTACTTTGCCATATTATTTTCATTAGCTGTCATATAAGAAGTATGTGACTCACTGTGGCCTTTAGAATCAAAGATCAAAGACAGATGCCTCACTGGAAGTATGTCACTTAAAATATGATGCTGCAACCATGAATGTCTTAAACCAGCCTGCCCAGGAAAAATACTATGGACCTTTTATGATGGTTATATTAAGCTCAAGTCTTTGGTTATTGGTTGCAGAGATTATGTCAAGTTCATATGGTCAACAGTGATCAAGATGGAGAGCTACATAGACATTTGTCCCTTTCTTGATGTATAATAAATAAATTTATAATAAACAAATTTATTATAAATTTTATAATAAAATAAAATAAATGATTAATAGGAGGTGTATTAGAAGAATTATACACCTCCTATTAATCATTTATTTTATTTTTCAAAATTTACCCAGTAGAAATATTTAGAAAGTCTTTGTCTGAAATAGTATATATTTCAGGATGTATTAATGTAAACTGAGCGTGAATCTGAAATTGAACTATAGAAATCTATTGCTTAGTAGACTACCTTGACCATGATTAGTAGTTAATATATATTATATTAAATGAATAGTGGATAAATAAAATTATAAAATGTGAAGGCTTTGTCACTGAATTCTTTGCAAGTATATACCATTCATTCATTCAAAACTATTTATTGAGCACCTGCTATGTGCCAGACAATAATGAGCAAAAATTAACACACTCCTTGCACACATGGATTTTAATCTGGAGGTGAAAACAGAATTTATTCATATATCAACAGAAATTACTATGTAATTCCAAACTGAGAAAAGTGATGAAGGAAAGGAACATGAAAAAAAGAACCTGACTAGAGAAAGACTTCCCTTAGGAGATAATATTTGAGTTAAGAATGAAAGGTGAAGTTTGAGTTAATTAGACTAAGAGCAGGGAGAAGAGCATCCCAGGAAGATGAAACAGCATTTGAAAAGTCACTGTGATAGGAAAATAATGGTGAATTGAGGAAAAATGTAAAAGGCCAGTGAGCATAAAGAACAAGGGAGAAATCAGTGGAAATTGTATTATATATGCTTTGCAATCCCTGTTTAAAAATCTGTCCTTTAGTATAACAGTAACGGGAAGTCACTGAGTTTTATGTAAAGTGATGACATGATGAGATTTGTGTATTGAAATGAATACTCTGAAAAACAATTTTGCAACTCCTTCTGAATCTAAAAATGGACTTACCATATGACCCAACAATTCTATTATTGGACATTTATCCTAGAAAAATGAAAACTTATTTTTATGCAGAAACTTGTATTTGAATGTTCATAATGACTCTATTCATAATAGCCAAGAAATAGAAACTACCCAGATGTTCTTCAATGAGCTAACAAACTGTGCTACAGCCATGTACAGAAGACTACTAAGTAGTAAAAAAGGAACAAGATATTGACACATGCAACAACCTGGATGAAACTCAAGGAAATTATGCTGTGTGAAAAAAAGCAAATCTCAAAAGGATATTATACTGCTGATTTTATTTGTGTAAAATTCATGAAATAACATAATTATAAAAATGAAGAATGGATTAGTGGTTGCCAGGGGTTGGGGATGGGAGGAGTGGATGAGTGTGGCTATAAAGGAGTAACAAGGGAGTCTTGACATCGGAGTCTTGTGTTGGTAGTACAGTTAAGTATCTTGATTGTGGTGGTGGTTACATATGGCTACATGTGATAAAATCGCATAGACCACACACACGCATGCGCATGCACACACACAAGTGCATGTATAACTAATGAAATCTGAATAAGGTCTATGGTTTGTACCAATGTCAATTTCTTGGCTTTGATACTTTACTATAGTCGTGTATGACATTAAAATTGGAGGAGACTGGGGAAAAGATGCACAGGACTTCCCTCTACATTTCTTTGCAACCTCCTGTGAAAGTATAATTATTTTAAAATAAAAAGGTGTTTTTTTTTTTTAAAGAACACTCTGGATACCAAGTCAAAAATGGATTGAATAGAGCTCAGGGTGACGTGGATAAAACTATTAGGCGATTATCGCATAAATCCAGAAAAGAAATAAATGATCATGGGTGATAATAGTGGGGATAGATAAGAATAGACACCATCGGACAATATTTAGGAGGTAAAATTTATGGAATCTGGTGATGGATGGGATATAAGAAGTGAAGGAGAGTGAAGTCTAAAGTATTTTGAAGTAAAAATTTCCTCTATATTTTATTGTATAGAAAACATACTTTTAGGATAAGACAGCAAATATTTGGAAGGCACCATTTTATAACAGAGCATATTCCCAAACCAAAGGTGTTTATTGATATAAAGTTACTTAAGGAGCTTTGATCAGCTAAAGTACACACTATCATGTGTCAATAATTAATTTATTGCCCTTCAACCCTCAATCTACCCTTCATTGCCTGCTCTGCAAAAATGGAGACGGACCTTTTAAATATTTTGTCTTTGCAAGCTGGCACAGTGTTCAACTTTGTCAGTAGAGGATGTTGGAAAAGACACCGTAGGAAGGGGCTTTCCTTCCTGTTTTCAGGTGCCCCTCTGAGTAAGCTCCTGCAGCGCACATGGTTTCTCCAGTGACCAGCTCCTGCAGTGCTGGCAGATTACCAGTGCCAGGCTCCTGCAATGCCAGCAGCACCCAGCACAGCTTCCTCTGGCTTCCCCTCTGAAGGTAGCACCACAGCAACTTCTCTGACATCCAGCGAGCCACAGCTGTACACTCTCCAGTAAGGTCAGGATCTCAGCCTGAAGAGGGAGGGGGTCTCTTCTTTGGGTGCTCTATCTCAGCTTTAAGGGTAGTTGCTGTTCCTTACATCTGTTTTTCTCATATTCTTTGGTATTCTCTTTACTTCTTACAATCTAATCCCTCACCACTGCAAAGGTAATAAACTTTCCCTGTTCAAATTACTGTGTGGTCTTCGTGTCCCGATTGAATCTTGACTCATACATACCATCCCCCAAAGTTTGTTGTGATTGCCCTCAACTTTGAGCTTTTGATAGCCTATCTGTATTTGTCAACAAAAGGCCCCTGGATATAGTTGACCAATATATAGAGGTTGCTAACCTTGCCACAGTTTCAATTATATCATGAAAGGATTCAACCGATGTTGCAAAACCTCCAAGTACCTAGATTGGTTTGATCTTTATTTCTATTCAGTTTTAAACAAATCTGTGCAAATGTTTTAAAATAGAACTTATAGGAATATTTTCCTTTTTTTCTAGAAAAAAAGTCTACACATTAATTTAAGCCGTTTACATTAAAGGCTTAAAGGCAGAGTGCTTAAACACTCCACCGTGCTACCTTCCATAATACAACCAGGCAAAATTTGAGATGTAAAATATTAAAAGCAAAGACTATAAAATCAATACTTCAAAATATAAGAAAACAAGAAAGTTAAGTAGATTCCAGGCCAAGGATAACTTATGAAAGAAATGAGTTTTTCTTTCTGTAGTATGTGATACAGCTGATTCTTTTACCCTTTTTTGATGGCCCCAACACTCCTGTTTTCTGCTTTTTCATTCATTTATTTCCTTTATAGGCTCTTCTGTCTCTGCCCACTCTTTAAAATATCATTGTTTCCTGCATTCTATTCTTGGCTCTTAATTCTTACTGGTCCCAGGTGAGTTTATCCTTTCTTAGATAATGTCTCAATTTAGATCTGCAACCTAGGCCTATCCCCTGAGCTCCAGGGTCTTTTGCGTGGGCCAAGCTCTAGCCTATGGGTCAGCAAACTACAGCCTGCAGGCCAATTCCAGGCAGTGCCTGCTTTTATAAATAAAATTTTATTGGAATACAACCACATCCACATATTTGCATATTGCTTTTATTCTACAATGGCAGAGTTGAGTAGTTGTGAGACAACATATGGCCTGCAAAGTTTATGTTTCTTATCTGGCTCTTTGCAGAAAATGTATGCTAACTTTGCTCTAACCTAAACTATACCTTCTACTGAGTTTAAGGCATGACTGAGCATATATTTCTAAATGATGGAGTAGGCCCACTGAGAACAGAGTCTTTACCTCCATCTTTCTGTATTGGAGATGGAATAAAGATCAACTCTGGAACTCATAATCAAGTCCCATAGATAAGAGTAAAACAAGGAGAAGGGATATTTTTGTTGAAATTCTGACATACTAGGACATAAGGACTGTAATGGAGTTGAGTGGAATATTCTTCCCAGTTCTGCACTAACTGTAGCTAGGCTTCCACACAATGAGGACCTCACAGGATGCACCTTTGCTTTGACACTTAAAGCAATTGTCAGTTTATAGCTGGGCATGTTGCATTGTATCCACAGCTTTAGATATGAATAGTAGTGGTGAGGCAGACTGATGGGTTTTCATCGGAATCTGACATTTCCAATATGAGCAAGAGTGAAAGAACATGATAGATGTCATGACGGAGTGAAGAGCATTTGTTTGAGAGCACCATGTGCTCCTGTCTCCCTCTCCCATGGACCCATCCCCAGGACTCTCAAGAATGAGGACACGTGATAGACTGTTGCAATAATGACCCCAATTTGCTTTGCCTTCTTTGTATGCAAATCCTTGGGTAATCTGCTCACACAGTGATGCTAGGCTTGGCCATATAAATTGCTTTAGCAAATAAGACACAAGCAAAGTCTTGAAAGTGCTTGCATGTTAGGACTTGTCCTCTCTTGTTGTTCTTAGAAATCCTATTACCACTACCATATGAAAGAGGTTAAACTAGCCTGCTGGAAGCTAACACATGGTCCAGTTACCTTCATTGCTCCTGCTGACAACTAGCCAACCACCAGACATGTAAGTGAAGCCATTGGTCACCAGCTAACCACAAATGCTTGAGTATGTCCAGCCATCATTGTGTGGTGCTGAGGAAAATTGTTCTGAGCTCAGCCCAAATTGCCCATCTACAGAATCATAAGAAAGTAAATGGTTGTTTTTTTTTTAAACCGTCAAGTTTTGTGGTTGGTTGTTACACAACAAAAGTGGATTATAACTGATATAAATGATACTGACACAAGCTAACTCATAATTGCTAATGTGACTCCACATGCTGGTATGTGTATGACCTGGGGAATTATGGATTGTATCAGTACATCTGTCTGCTAGACCTCCCCACCTCAGACTCAGGTGTCCTAAACTGAGTGCATCTTCATCACACTTCATCATCTTGTACCACCAAATCTCTCCCTGTATTCTAGGTTGCCTAAAAAAGTCTGGGAGCAAATTCCTGATTTGTCCCTTACCCTCCACATCCAAACAATTACCATGTTGTCAGTTTTTACCATTATTCCCTGTACTGTCTCTCCACTACCCCACTTCAATGTATAAGGCCCTCGCTGTTCTCCTGCCTCATTTTCTGTATTAATCTCTTTATATCCTTGGGTGACAATGTTATGTACCAAATGGTTCCTAAATGTGTCACCAAATCTGCTTTTGCATTGCTTTTGAATCACCTAGAGAGAATTTTAAAGACGGATTTCCAGACCTCATTCCCAGAGATTCTGATTCAGGAAATCTGGGGAAGGACTTGGGAATCTGAAATTTGAGAATGCTCTCCAGGTAACATATGTGCAAGTAAGCAGTCAAAATCTGGAAGTCAGATGGATCTAAAAACCATGTCTAAGTAAGATGGTCTTTTAATTCTTGACGAGTCATTAAAAAGATGCCAATTCATTTTTCTTGATTTATGTAGTCTGAGTGTCTAGCTTTAGAGAATTACAATAAAGGATTCAAATCCCTTAGCAATGATTTTTCTCAACCATTCTCCTTGCACTAAGGGTTATGTAAGAAAAACCACTTTGTTTCCATGTTGACTGATATTTTCAAAGTGCTTCCTCATCTTCCCTCAATAACCCTCTGGGGTAGAGTATTAGATCCAATTCGCTTTACCATATTTACCATTTACCATCACTTACCAAAGCCCTGACAACCCTGTCCTCCCAGGGCTACTTCCAGTCTGTTGAGTCATACATTGAGTCAACCGATATTTCTTTATAACACTCACTATGTGTCAGTCACTGTTAGGTACCCGAGAATGACCTGTACAAAATTCCTGCCTGCATGCAATTCTTCTCCTCAGAGTGCCTCCTGTAAGAATATTTTCTCCAGCCTGTCCTAGTCTGAATCTTCTAATCGGGACTTCCAACCCCCCACTCCGCCCTTATTAAAGGGTAACATCTGCCCCCCAGCCCTGCCATGTTCTGTCTCTTAAAGGCGATTCTGCTGCGGTGGCGCTTGTCTGTTACGTAGTCGTTAAGACTGTACATGGGCTTTATGTGTGCACGTGTTCTCTGGGACTGTGCAGCCGAATGAGTCCTGTGTGTCTTGTCTCCGGAAGGATGGAACTCCTGTCTGTGGTCAGCTCGAAGTCTTCACACGTTTACTGAGCGCTTCGCGTGCTTCTCAGTGGTTCTGACATAGAAAGAAGCCCAGGTTTTACCTAACTGAAGATTACAGTCTGCACCTACAGGTTCTCTTTAGTAAGATACCTACAAAACCTAACAAAAATTAAACAATTTCGTTAAAGTTCGTCAAAGAATGTCAGAGCTGGAAGAGACCTTAGAGATGTAGGTAGCCCCACTGACTTTCGTAGATCAGAAAACTGAGACCCAGAGAGGTTACCTAAGTTGCCTCAGGTCACACAGCCCAAATGATGAAAGGGGACCGGTGATCAGACCGATTTACAATCAATCACATTCGGGGTCCTCCTCCTAAAATTTAACGTCTAAATGAGGTCCAGCCGTCGCACTGCTTCTACCCCTGTCCTTTCTTGCATTAATTCCACATCGCTCTTTCTTGAAGAGTCGTTAAAATACCACGTTGGGGCATTTCACAAACAGGTGTCCAGACGACGGACTCAGAGTCGGGGAATCCGGGTCTCCACACGCCCGCCGAGAACTCTCCAGCTCCCGCTTACAAAGTTTTCTCGCATCCTACGTTTCTCTTTCAGATCCCCGGCCGCGAGGCCAACATGCCTGCTGTCGCCTCCGACGAAGTTCGGAGATGCCCCTTCCTCGCAGAAGCCGGCCCGGGCGTCCTCGGGCCCGGCGAGCGGAGCGGGAGCGCCGGGCGCGGGGCGGGGCGGCCCCTCGGCGCGCGCTGCCCTCCCCGGCTGCGAGAGCCGCGGGCCCGCGAGCCCCGGCGCGGAGCGAGAGGCGCGCGCGGGCCGTGGGGGCTGGGCCGAGGCGGAGCGCGAGGCGGCGGCGGCGGCGGCTGGAGGCGCCGCGGGACCAGGCAGCGGCCCCCGCCCCCTGAAGCCCGTCCCCGCGCGGGGCTGGGGAGCTCAGGGCGGGGAAGCCGCGGGGCCGCGCCACGTCCCTCGCCCGCCCCGGAGCGGGTTTTGCAGGCGGCTCCAGGCTGGGGGCTTTTGTGTCTGCGACTCGGGAGCGGCGAGAGCGCAGACCTCCTCCTCAGAGGGCGCTGTGAGTGCGCCGCCAGGGCCGGGCCGCCCGCCTCCTGCCTCCCCTGTCAGCGGCTCCTGAAGCGGCGGCGGCGAAGAAGAAGGAGTGGGAGGCGGCGGCGGCGGCGGCGCACTCGTCCTCCGCACATGCCGGCGCCGGGCGGGGGGCCGCCCCCAGGCCGCACTCCCGGCCGCCGCCGCTGAGCCCGGCCAGCCCCCGCACGCCGCGCCGCCGCCCCGAGGCCTCGTTCTCCTCCCAAACTTTGCAAAGTCGGCCCGCGTCCTCGCCGCCCTCGGCCGTGCCTCGCCTCCGAGGCTCGCCTCGCCGCCGCAGCGGCCCCGCGAGGAGGAGGAGGAGCCGCCGCCGCTGCATCAAAGAGACCGAATTCCCGCGGCCTGGGGGGGAGTCATGCTTTGCGGTCTGTAATGTCAGCAGAACAGGAGAAGGATCCCATTTCGCTGAAGAGAGTTCGAGGTAACCGAGAAAGGCGCCGGATGGGGGGGACCGGGGTGAGTGGGGCGCGCGGGGCCCCGTGCCCGGCCGCCGGGAGGCCACGGGGCTCCGTCCGGGCCTAACTCCGCGCAGCCCTCGTCCCGCCCGCGCCCCGGGGCCGAGGCTGCGACCCGAGCGCGCGGCCCCGGCGCCCGCAGACACCCGCGCGGAGCCCTTCGCTGCCGACTTTGTGTTAGGAGGCAGCTGGAGCCGCACTCAGCATCCCTTCGTACCCCTCTCCTCGCCCACCTCGCTCATTCTTAAGACACAGCACAATGGGCACCTCAGAGGGTGAACAAGAGACACCCCCTGGCAGAGACCTCGAACGAGGCCTTCCCGCCCCCCAGAAAAGTAAGTTGGACTGCGTGAGAGTTGACGCTCTCGGAGGAGGTCCGCGGCGCTCTCCCGGCTCTCTCGCAGCCCCCTGCTCACACCCCCAGAAGCAACAGATACTCAGTTTCTTTTCCTTAGGTTTAAGATGAGAAACTGGAAATTCAGAAGGCATTTTCTCTGTTGCTTTATATATAAGAATCAAAGCATCTAAAATCAGTCCTATGCATGATTGGTTTTCTTCCTTGCAAACTAGTTAGGAATTTTCCTGCCGCCTTACTAAGAAAAATCAGAGAGAACGATGTACCAAACAAAAGATAACGCACGTAAGTTCACAAACGCCAAGGGCCATCTGGAAATTTCGGGATATCCTCCCATTCTTATTTCCAGCTCTTAATAGGGTTCCCACTGAAAGTCCCAAAGTTAGAGTAACAGTCTTTGTTCCCTAAATAAATATTTATTGAACATTTACTATGTGCTAGGCACTGGTTTTGGCACTGGGATACAAGCAGTGAACAAAGCAAATAGACGATCTTCACCCAGAAAGTCTGTGCACTTTTGTGGGGTAAACAAATGATAAACAAAAGGTATAAAATGTGGGATGGTGAGTGCTATGGCGGAAAAACAAAGCTGGGAAAGAGGATAGGAAATGTGTACGGGAGTGGGGAGGTAGCGATTATATGTAGGTGATCATAAAAGGGCTCACCTGGAACATGATGTTTGAGCAAAGATCTAAAGGAAGTGCTAGCATAGCCGTGTGGATTTGCATGGGAACAGCCGTCTTGGCAAATGGACCAGCAAATGCAAAGGCCCTGGGTCTCAAATATGCCTAGTGTACTCAAGCAACAGCAAAGAAGCTATTTTAAGTGGCGCAAAGTCAACAAGGGAATGAGATGGGCCGAGAGATGGGTTGATAGTGTATTGCAGGGCCTTGTGTGTCTTTTAAAAAACTTCAGCTTTTACTCTGAAATAGAGCCTGGGCAGTTTTGAGCCGAAGAGTAATTGATCTGACGTTTTTAACAGGGTCTCGTTGGCTGCTGTGTGAAGCGTAGCTTGTAGAGAACAAGGGATGAAGCAGGGAGACTAGTTAGGAGGCTATTGCAATAATCCTTTCATCCAAACAGGGTAAAGTGCTTTATAAATCAGTAAGTAGTAAGGGAAATTTCCAATCGACTTAAGTAATTCAGAGATGAAGGACCACAGATGTTCATTTTTGTTTTTGTTCAGTGTGACTAGAGACTAAACGTATATAGAACTGGCTTGTGACACACTGACAGTGCGGTATCCAAAAGACATCCACCTAACAGTATTTAGGTAGAAATTGATTTTCTTAGCCATTTAAGCAAAAACACGATTTAGAGCAGAATATTGTTTTTAAAGGCTCAATAGCAGCACAACCTTTCATTTAGTGAAATATTTTAATCCTCTTTTCTGTTTGTGGATATGAGTTGCCAGAGCCATTAAGGAATAGACCTTTCTTGAGATACAGTTATTCCCCTGATGTTTTTGCTGTATTATTTTGCCTATTAGTATAAATTGCTTTGGGATTGAAGGAAAAGAAAGCTATCAAGTTTATACCTTTGAACTCAATTATTGGTCTTAATCAAATATAATTCTAAACAAAATGGATGAGTGTTTTATTATGGGTCAAGAGCACAGATCTGTCCTGTTTTGTTTCAACTGCTGCTTTTAAATTCGATGCTTTAGCTGTTGGGGGTTGACTCAAGTGTTATCTCAAGAATATTCTGAGAGTTAAGTACCAGAATAAAAGACAAAATACTTTTAAAAATAAAAGTCAATTTTTTTATTTTGTAAGTCATTTTGTAATAATCAGAACATTATTTTAAAAAAACATTTTTTGATCATTTTATAATCTATAAAAGGTACCGTAATATCTACATGAGCTCTTCTGAAGCACAGTTCTGCTGAACTTCACTGCCCTGGAACTTTTTGTTATAATTTATATCATTAGACTACGTGCAGGATGTGGTGTTTGCAGGACATAAACTCTTGAGTAGTACTTCTCGAACCTCCATCCACTGATGTGTACAGACAGACCTTTTTAATGGTTATGTATTTCATGTGTATTACAAAAAAAAAGTCATCAAAGCCCTTGCTTAGCATAAGGCCAATATATATAATATATATGTGTATAAACATTTTAATGAATTTTTAGAAAAGTAGTAGTAAAGGTGGCACTCAGATACTGCAGAATTATGACATGAATGAATGAGGACTGTACAGTAGTATGCTCTCTATACCAAAAGTACCATAATCACCTATGATCCTTATTAAAATGTAGATTCCTGGATCCACAGAATCAAGACTTCCAGGAAATTTCTCTGCACCTTTAACAAGATCCCCAGGTGTTCCTTATGCACATTAAAGGTTGAAAACTGCTACTGATAGAGCTAGATCACAAAGATGAGTAGATCAGTAGATCAGTAGATCAGCAGCTGGTTTGTGGTCTTCCAAACTTGTCCTGATATTTTAACATTAGATTTAGAATTACTATTTAGTGGCATAGTATCTTACTCCTATTTTCTACCACTTCTTACCATCCTCAATCCCTTAGCTTTGGATTATAAGACAGATTTATGAGGATAGGTTCTATGTCTTGGTTATCTTACTTGCCTTGCCCATAGTAGTAAATGCCAAATGAATGAATGACTACATGAATTGTGCTCCTTTCTGATTGTCCATAGCACCTCATACTACTTTTACCTGCCCCTTCTTTCCCTTAGAATGTCACTTGTCATCTTATTTTAACCAACACTTCTATTCTCCAGTATTCTTAGAACTCTTTTGGACATTAATCTGAGGGCAGTATTCATTAATTTATTCAACAATTTATTGAGCAGACATAGCACCAGATAGTTGCAATACATTGATTAAGAAGATATTACACCTGTCTTCAGGACATTGTTAGTCTAGGCTGTACATGGTTGCTAATGCCTGTAATCCTAGCACTTTGGGAAGCTGAGGTGGCAGGATCGCTTGAGGCCAAGAGTTGAGGCCAGCTAGGGCAATATAGTGCAAGACCCTGTATCTACAAAAAAGAAAACAAAACTTAGCCAGGCATAGTAGTGTATACCTGTAGTCCCAGCTACTGGGGAAGCTGAGGTGGGAGGATTGCTTGATACAGGAGTTTGAGGTTGCAGTGAGTTATGATGATACCACTGCACTCTAGCCCAGGCCCCCCCCCAAAAAAAATTGTTAGTCTAGTACAAGACACTGACAAGTAAATAGTTATAAAAAGTGTGATAAGGGCTGTGATTATTTATAAGAAATAAAGGAGCACATTACCTATCTTTAACGGAATCGAGGAAGGCCTCATGGAGAAGAGTTCTAAGGAGCAGTGAGTTCTTTTGTGTTAAGTGATGAAGAAAGCAGGGAGAATAAGGGGTGAGAAAGGTAGGAGGTCCCTGGTGATTTTGAGAAGGCAGTTTTTGGGAGGAAACCACATTTCAAAACGCTGAATAATGTAGTGCAGATAAAGTGGTGAATATGTGGCTTAAAAGAAGGTTGGTGGTAGACAGACAGCAAATAGCTTGAAAAGAGAGTCAAGAGAAAGTTTCTGTGAGTGTCTTTTTATTTTTCCTCCATTGAAAAAAGATTTAAACATATTTGTGGATTTACAGAAGAACCCAATATAGAAGGAAATGGGGAAAAACTGAAAAGGCAACAGAAAGAGTATAACTCATAAATTAAGAGCATTCAATACATGTTTTTTAATACCATGTGCTAAGCGCTCACTGTTTCAGTAGCTGGGGATGAGGCAGACAAGGCTCCTATTCTCATAAATCACGTCTTTGCAGATGAGGGAAATGGGTTAGCATCAAGGATATACATGGAGGATTAGTCTTGGAGGAAAAAAGAGAATGGAAAAATAAAAAATTTAGAGATGAAGTTGAGGGCATTCATTTCACATGGAATGCTTTTAACCAGAGTTAGAAATGACATAGGAGAGCTAAGGATGTATTTTATTTTATTTTATTTTTTTTTTTTTTGAGACAGAGTCTCACTTTGTTGCCCGGGCTAGAGTGCCGTGGCGTCAGCCTAGCTCACAGCAACCTCAAACTCCTGGGCTCAAGTGATCCTTCTGCCTCAGCCTCCCAAGTAGCTGGGACTACAGGCAT
>CAUYRT010031969.1:0-24296 GCA_963574885.1 Lepilemur ruficaudatus | reverse complement strand
CCTAGAAGTAGAGGTCGAGCGCTCTGGGGAGACGGGTCACACTCTGACGCCACGCGACTGCTGTCAGATTCTTTGTCCTGGTCTCGGGTGAGGATGCTGGACTCCTTTGTGTCCTTCTCGGCATGTGGCTTCGAAGGCTGCTGTGGTGGAGCCACGTCAGGGCCACGCGGGCGTGGGCTGCGGTCAGCAGGGAGCAGATGGCCGGGCGCAGCCTTGGGCTCTCCTGCTGCCTCCTGACCTCTCCTTGGGGGCTCTGGGGAGGTCATCCCAGATCTAGGGAAGCAGAGCCTGGGGGTCCTGTGCTCCCCTGCTGTTAGGGAGTGCCCGGGAAGGGAGCCCACCCGAGAGTGAGTTATCTCCCAGGCAGGACTGATGGCTCGAGCTCTCGGGACCACCCTGAGGACCCTGCAAAGTGCGTCTCAGGACAGTGTGTCCAGAGGCGGAAGAGGGAAGTGTGGGCCTGAGGTTAGCTGCCCCGAGCTTGTGCGTTTGTGGTGCTGAGTGGCGTTCTAGGGAGCCCGTCCTGGGCCAGGCATGAAGGCGCTGGAAGAGAACTGGGCAGTGCCGCATGGCCCTGTCCCACCAGGGGCAGAGGCAGGGTAGGGAGGGGCACCACCAGGAGGGGAGGGCTTGTCCCTCTGAAGGTCTGGGGTCTGCTCCTTTCCCATTGGGTCTAAGCAGAGGGGCTGGGCAGCCAGGAGCCCACCTGAAGCTGTAGGTTCAGTAGGAGTGAGGTGGACAGGGAAGGGGCTCCGGCTGCCAGGGCGGGTGGGCATGTCCCACAAGCAGCTGGACCCAATGTCTGGCCCAGCTCAGGTCAGCTGGAGGAGCCACCAGGTGGAGACGACAGAGGCGCTCTGTCCCTTCATAGCCAGGGATGCTAACGTCCCAGGTGTCAGACCAGTCACCTTTGTGGGACGAGGACAGTGTCACATGGGATTGCAGGACACATCTCCCAACAGGTGGCCGGGGGTGGGAGGAGCCAGAACAAGTCCGTGGGAGCCGGTCCCGCTTGGGCTGTCCCTCCCCCAGCCCTGCCTGTCCTGTCGCATTAGCTTCCTGCCTGCACTTCCGTTCTCTCGCTGCGTCATGAAATATGCATACACATTCAGCGTAAATAATGCATAAGCAAACGGGCGCAGGCTGCCCACCGCCGGCCCGAGGCACAGATGGTTCTCGGGGCCTTTGGGTCCCGCCGGGCTCATCCCCTGTCCTGCCCAACCCCAGATGGGTCCTGGGTTTCCAGTTTTCATCCACCTGCTTTTCTTACAGTTTTAACTCACGTCTCTGCCCCTACAGAGCACACCGCTTAGTTGTGTGTCTCCAAACTTCGTGAGTGGAATTCCGCCGTGGGATTCCCCGGCATCTTGCTTCTTAAAAACTCCTCCTCATTTGTTATGTTTGTGCGGGAACGTGTGGCTGTGGCTTCTTGTTCAGTGCTGTGTCGAGTTCCAGCTCTAGACGCACAGTGACCCTCCATCCTCCGGGTGGGGCCGTGTATTTTTCACGTGAGAGTGCCGTGAGCACTCAGCTCTCCCGGTGCACGCGGCAGGAGTCCCGCAAGGGCCTTTGCTAAGAGGAGACGTCGCTGGGTCTGCGGGAGGGACATTTCAGCTTCCTGAGATGGAGCCAAACTGCCTGCAAAGCGGTTGCAGCATTTATGAGCTGGCGTCGTGTCGGTGGGACCCTTGGTGCACATTGTCACTGACACTAGACACGGTCCCTGTGACAGTTTTCGGTGGCCTGACGTCTGCGAAGGTGGCTTATTGTGGCTTTAATGAGGCTGAATGCACTCACGTTTCCTCTTATGAAATGCCGTTTTTCTGTCTTTTGTGGATTTTTCTATTGTCCTGTGTGTTTTTTAGCATTGATTTTTGCAAGTCGTAAATGCATTCTGGATACAAACTTTGTCAGTTATGCGTGTTGCAGACGTCTCCGGCTTTGACTTGTTTTTTCACTCTATGGGTACTTTTGAATACAATTTAAAAATTTTATTATAGCTAAATTTTCTTAATTGTTTCTTTTATGGTTTGTGTGTGTGTATTTTAAGTAAAGACCTTTATACTAACCATGAGATCACAAATATTTTCGTTTGCACTTTCTTTGAAAACGTTCACACTTTATTTTAAAGCCTGGGTCACACGAGTCCAAGTGCCGTGCCCTGTGAGCTCACCTGCTCACCTGCGAGCTCACCCAGGCGGGCACAGCAGAGCTACGCGCTGGGGCCGAGGGTTTCCTTGTTCATGGAGGGCAACCAACTCGCCCTGCTTGCCCGGGACTCTCCTGGTTTGTGCACTGAAAGTCCTGGGCCAGCTGGGACGGCTGGCAGCCCTGGGTGCACGTCTGCACAGTGCAATCTAGGGATCGCCTCATTCATTCATTCAACACACGTCTCTTGGTGCCCACCCTGTGTTGATAGCATCTTCCGGCATTGCGCCTGTTTGCTCTAACGTGCACAGACCCGCACCTTTCCCGGCTCCCACAGCCCTGCTGCTCGAGGAGGGGCGTGAGCCTGACACACCCTCCCTGCCTGACGGTTAAGACAGCGGCAGACCCCTGCCCCGGACCACCTTGCAGGGGAGAAGCGAAGCCACTGTCTCACCAGCTCCCGCGGCCCAGCCTGCTCTTGGGTCTTGATCAGGACTGTTAGATTTCGATCGTTTGTCCGTTTTTAGAGAGTGTGGGGCAGCTCCCAGGGTGGAAAAGTTCGGCAGCGCCGATCCCCCAGGGGACCCGGGGCGGCAATAGCGGCAGGGCAGGAGGCGTCTCTACAGAGGCCGGGGCAGGGCAGAGCCGGGGAAGACGCCGTCCTCTCGCCCTGCCTCGGCCTGGCGGGTCGGTACCTCTGAGCCTGCCCAGTGGGAGTGGGGTGCAAATCGGGACCTTCTGACAGAACGCCGCGCAGTGGGGAGTTTTCTTGGTTCAGAGGCACAACTTCATGCATTCACTTATTTACGGCATGTGTGTTGAGCGTCCCCTGCGTGCGGGGGATGCCAGAGCCAGGCTGGGGTGGTGCAGGACAAATAGCCCGCGAGAGCCACCACCCAGCTGTAGGAGTTTGTGGCCCAGGTGCGGCCACAGGACAAGCAGGTGCAGCACTTTGAGCCATGTTGCAGGAGGCGTCGCGAGTTGCTGGGTTCAGAGGAGGGCTGGCCGCTCCACAGGGCCACCAAAGCCTCCTGGGAACAAAGCGGGAGCTGGTGTCGTTCTCGGGACGGCCGCTTGGCAGATGTTCACAGCTGCAGGCGGAGTGAGTGGCCCCTCCCCACAATGCTCGGCTCGAGCGGGGGCTGCCTGGGCCAATGGGATGATGGTGGACAAGACGCACATGGAACCCACATGGCCGGGCTTGGCTCCTGAGTGCTGGGGACAGATGTACCTCCAGAAGAGCGGGCCCCAGGCAGCTGTGCGCCTTTAGCCTGGGCTTCAGAGTAAACACAGGAGGAACAGGCCTGAGCCCACCCCTCAGTCTGGGGTCAAGCTGTCCTGGAGAGCGGCCTGCAGCAGAGCTGCCGTCACCCGGACGGAGCCGGCACCCAGTGCAGACGGGGCAGCGAGGCAGCAAGCACCTTCCTGGGCCAGCGACTTGGGTGGTCTCTGGGCATCATTAAATCCGCAGCAGCTGACTGATTCGCTGGGCCTGGTGGGCATTCGGAAGGTGATATAGGGGCCGGGGGCCCCTTGGGAGGTGGGCAGGGGCAGGAGGTGTGTACAAGGACAGAAGTGAGAGGATGAGTCTGACTTTGGGGGTGTAGGGGGTGGAGAGGCTCCCTCATCTGTGGAGGGCCAGAGCCGGGAAGGCCCTTCCAAACCAGGCTGTGATAGCCAGCGGTGGTGTCCGGGGAGACGCCCCACCTCGGGCGCAGAGCTCTCCCTCCCACCACTGACGTCTCACCTGGGCTCCCGCACAGCCACGGGACCGGGAAGGCACCTCCCTTCAGAGGTGGCTGCAGGTGCCCGCAGCTCCTTACCAAGCACCTGGAAGGGTCAGTGCAGTGTCCAGCTCCCTGAGGGACATTTGAGCAGTTCCGGGCTCCGAGCTTCACCCGAGCGATCCTGGAGCCCTTCTTCCCAGAGGTGCCAGCCAGGGCCAGAGAACCGCCTGGAGGACGGTGGGAAGGACTCGGAACTCTTAGAGCTCAGCCTGTGGAGCCCAGTGGGTAGGAGAGTGACCGGGACACACTTAGATCACGGCCGGGGCAAGTATTTGAGGTCAGCAGCCGGCCCACGGCGGGAGCCTGGAGGGAGGTGTCCCCCGTCCCCACGCAGGTGGCATCGATCCACGAGGCTGGTGGGGAGGAGGGGAAGCAGCTTCTGTTCCGACAGGTTTCCCGAGACTCACCATCCAGCCCCAGCGTCCTTCACCCGACAAAAGCAACAACCGACACCGCAAAAAGCTTCCAAATATACACAGTGCACGTCCCCATCAACATGCTAATCAGGGCTCGTTAACTGCGAGCAGGCCTTGCGCAGCCGGGAGGACCTCTCCGGAACCTTCTGTCTGCCCCCAGGGCCTGAACAAGCGCCCATCTGCCGGGACTCTCAGGCCGTCCAGCCTTCTGCCGCAGCCTGCGCGGGGCGTGTGGGGGCTGCGGGGCCCCTCGTGTCGGCCGTGGTGGTGGTTTCTGGCGGTGTAGCACACGGGGAGCACCCGCTGCCACGTACAATCCGGACGAACGTTTGCTACCGTGGCAGGGATGAATCCTGGGGAGCTGTCACGGCAGCTGTCCCCGGGCCACGGCAGGGCCTGGGCCAAGCCTCCCCCTACGCTCCTGTCACCAGCTGAGGGCAAAACCTACTCAGAGAGGGGAAAAAAGAACACAATGTCTCTCTGCCCTTTCCTTTTAAACATTAGCTGTGAGATCCACTGCCCTTACAGCCAGACAAGAAACCGGTGCAGCCCGGACTGGCTACCTTTTAATTGTCGTTGTTGTCATTTGCTCTGTGAATCTGTCACAGGTGCACCCCAGGCTTTGGGGTGCTGGAGGTTGCCATCAGCCTGCAGGTGCCACAGAGGGGCTGCCCAGCAGGGCCCAGGCAGAGCGGGGCTGGGTGTTGGCTTCCAGGCAACGGAGAGAATTTTGCCAGACTCCCTTGGTCTGTGCTCGGTTTGCAAGGCCGTTGGGCGAGGAGAGGAGGAGGAGGGAGAGAAGGTCAGAGGTCGCTGCAGAGGCAGGTGTCGATGCCCTTTTCCCTGTTCTGCCCACACCCTGCCATGGGGAACTGCCCACCTAGTGACCAGCGAGTGACCATGCAAAGGGCTGGCCCCAAGGTGGTAGCGTGGTGAGTTCGATTTGTTCCGAGTGTCCCATGGGACCAGGCTGAGGCCGGGACTTTGTTCGGTCTTCCTCACCCCACAGGGTCCCCTCCCTCACTCCACTGCCCCTGGGAGCCCCGTCCTCGGAACCTCACGGAAGGAAGATCCCCACCGCAGCCCCGCTGCTGAAGACGCCTGCAGGTGCCGTCCTCGGGTTGGTCCTCGCCACCGTGCCCAAGCCGCGGCTCTCAGTGTCCCCCAGGTACAGCACAGACGCTGTCTCATCCCTGTGGGAGCAACGGGGATCACAGGCCGAGCGTCACTCGGGGCTGCTCGGAGGCTGGCCAGGCACCAAGGGAAGTCACGGTCCCCGCCACACCTGTGGGTGGCGGCCCCTGTGGGACCCCCTGGCCGCCTTTGCTCCATCCCTGACCCCTCCCTGCCAGGGATCCGGCCTGGCAGAAGTTTGCTTTATTTTTCCACCCGAGTGCAGTTTATTTTCGTAATAATAAAAAGATCGAAGTCAGTATAATTTAATAGGCACGACCAGGGAGATGTATTTAAATGGGAGATACAGATGGACTTTTTTACGAGGTGAGATTCATATAACATAACATTAACCATTTTAAAGTGAGCAATTCCGTGGCTTTCTGTCCGTTCACACTGTTCTGCAGCCATTGCCATCTAGGTCCCAGACTTTTTTTATCGCCCCCAAAGGAGACCCCGTGCCCAGCAGCCCTCACTCCCCGTCCTCCTCCCCGGCCCGGCCCCGCGTCCGTGCCTGTCTCTGCGGGGCACCCTGTTTCCCACACCTCACGGAGTGGAATCACGGTGGGCCTTTTGTGGCTGGTTTCCTCGCGGAGCGCGATGTTCTCAAGGTTCACCCACGTGTGGCGCGTGTCAGCTCTCCGACTGCCTGGAGAGTCCCACCCCACCGTCTGGACAGCCGCGTCCTGTCTGTCCCCTCATCCGACGGCAGACTGGGCTGTTCCCACCTCTCGGCCATCGTGACTGCTGCTGCGACACTTGTGTGTACGTTTTTGTTTGCAAACCGGTTCGGTTCTTCCGGGTGTCTCTCCGGGAGCGGAATTGCCGGGTTGGAGGGTGGTTCCGTGTCTCACTTTCCGTAGTGGCCGCACCATTTCACATTCCCACCAGGGATGCACGGGGTCCCGGTTGCTCTCCCGCCTCCCGTACTTGCTGTCTTCCGTTTTCATCATCGCCGTCCTCGAGGGTGCGCGGGGGCGTCTCACCGCGGTGTCGCTTTGCTGTCTCCATGGCTCCTGGCTCTGAGCGCCTCTCACGTGCTGTTGGCGTCCGCGGGTCCTTCTTGGGGTGGCCTCTTTGCTCTCTGCTCCTTTCTCAGAGTCTCCTGCTCACTGCTCACTCCGGGGCCTCGGTTTGAGCCTGCTGGACCCCCAGGCGCCCATCACTGCCTCTCGAGACGTCCACTCCCAGTCCCAGCTCGTCCCATCCTCGGGGCTGCGGGTGGCTGCTTGGATAGGGACCCCCCAGGAGTGGACCCGGAGATGAGGACGAGTGCAAGTAGATTGTTGGGGGACACCAAACCCTGGTAGGGGAGGGACCAGGAGACGGGGAGGGGAAGGCAGTGAGAGTGAACCGTGCGGGGGCTGGAGCGTGGGGCGGGGTATTCGCACACCCGCCCTGCTGGTCTTTGGGGGCTGCTCCCTCAGGGTGTTGACGCCCTGGTACTCCCAGCCTGCTGCCTGGGGTTAGAGGCAGGAAAGAGGGGAACACACGGCTCCAAAGGCCAGAGAATGTACGCAGGCAAAGACATGCAGTTGTCAGGGTGAGGGGCCGGGTGGAGCGTGCCCAGCTCATCTGCCACATGGGGAAGTGGCTTCCCGAGACAGAGGTGTGGGTGGAGACACGGGAGGGAATCACTCCACTCTGCCATGGGCTTGAGAACTTCAGCTGGTGTCTGCTTTCCCAGCCCTGCCCACTGGTGTCCAGGGACCCGTGGCCTGAGCCCCGCCCAGACCGGGAGCCAAGGGGGGCCAGGTTTGGCTTTACCAGGCCCTGCCCACCCCAGTGGCGGGTGTCGGATTCCTTCGGCTGCCCCCTGCCTCACAGGATGGGGTGTCACGGCCGGGTTGGAGCTGACCCAGGAGGCGCTGGCCACACCTCTCGGGAGCCGGTGCTCGCTCTCGGATGACAGAGCTGCCTTATCTGACGTGGAATGCGAGGGCCAGGGGCCAGGCACACCCTTTGGCTTCTGTGCAGCCTGGGGACTGCAGGGGAAACGATGTTCCCCCAACTGCGGTTCAGACATAGACGTATGGATGGGCTTGGTGTGGAGGGGATGGAAGGAGCTAGTGGGAAGGGCAACCGGACCCCTGAAAGAACATTCTCAGTGGGTGGGGCATGTGGGATGGGGTTTAGAGCTGCTGCGGGGCTTGAGTGTGGCTGGACCAGCACCTCTGGGGACAGCACGAGGCTCTGCTGGAACCCACGTGGCCGAGCTCCACCTGGGGTGCCCTGGGCTCTGCTGAACGGAAGGGAATGTTCTGCATGGCTACAGGTCCAGGCCCTGTGGGGACCTCGGAGCACGTGGTCTTGGAAGGATGTGGGGGGCAGCCTGCTGTGTAGGGGGCTCAGCTCACTGTCTTGGGCTGCTCCGACCACGGGCTCCACGAGGGCTCCACGAGGGCTCCACGGTGTACGGGAGGGTTGGACTCGGGCCCCCCACGCTCCAGGTGTGGCTCCAGTGACACAGCGTCCGGGGGCGAGAATGTGAGAAAATGCTGCCTCGAGGCATCGGGGGGGCCCAGCAGACCCTCACCGGCCTCCGTCTACCCGGACAGTGATGGAGGTTCCTGCCCCCCGCCCCGCCCGGGGCAAGTCCCAGACCCCAGAGGACCCCTCCTGTGAGCTGAGACACCGGAGTCGGCCTGTCAGACACACTGTTGACTCACTGGAACATTCGCCTCTTGGTACAACCCAGGAATGTGTGGGAACTGAATTCTCTTCCCCCTGAGCCCCTTCCCAGGTCCGCCTGCCACAAACCTCTCCTCCCAGAGTGCGGGGGGGTGGGTGTGGCCCTCCTCCTGCCCCACTGACACCCCGACAACCCCCAGTGACACCCCTCCCCACTCCCCGCTGACACCCTTCCCCTTCCCACTGCCGCCCCGTGGACTTGGAGCTCCTCACAGAGCCGCTTAACCAGCCTCCCAGTTGCAGTGTGCAGCTAAATCCTTGTAGAAAAATCCTTTCCTGTGTGTGCACACATACGTGTGGATATGTATATATGCGAGTGTGCACACACACGCACATGCCTGTGTTTACATAAACGCATATGTGTGTATACGTGCACTTGTGCATCTGCATGTGTGTGTACATGTATATGGATGTGTACTTGTGTGCGTATATGTATGTGTAATTGTATGTGATACCTATAGTTATGTGTAGATAGAGGCATGTGTGTTTATCTGTGTTCACATACATGCGTGTATGTGTATCTGTACATTTATGTGTATGGGTCATCTATTGTGTGCCTGTGTACATGTATATGAATATGACCATCAATGTCTGTGTGCATGTGTATGTATTTACATACATCTATGTGTACACATACATACACGTGAGTGTATTTCCATGTGGATGTGTACTTTATGTTTGGGTACATCTATGTGTGTGTTTGCATGTGTGTATATGCATGTGCATCTATGTGTGTGTAGGTGCACGTGTATGTGTATACATATACTATATGTGTGGGCATGTACAGTGGGCATCTAGGCATGTGTGTGTATGCGTGTGTGCATGTGTGTGCGTGTGCAGTGTTCATGCCATCGCTTGACCCTGTTTTTCTCTTCAGTGTTCTCAGGCACCTGCAGTGGCATTACCTGTGTGCCCCCCACCAGGAGCCACTGTGGCCCAGCGGCTGGTGCAAGGTGAGTCGCGAGGCTGGCCCGATGGCTCCCTCACGTGCCGAGGAGAAAATGGAGTCTCTGGGTGGTTGAGCTTGTGCTTGGGGGTCCAGCGTGTCTCTGACTCGAGTCCAGCATCCCAGGCCCTGCCTGCCCCTGCTCCTCCGTGACGCAGGCCGCGCCTCTCCCCACACAGAGGATGCACGTGGCCTGTCAGCGTCCTCGGAAATGGCTCTCCAGACACCACCAACACAGAGCAATTTCCAGGCTCCTGGCGGGGCCGGCGCAGCTGTCTCGCCCAGGAAACGTGGTCATTCGAGTCTGCTTCCTTCCCGAGGGTCCACACGTTGGGAGCACGGCTCTGAGCCTGGCTGGGAGAAGGGAGGTGGGTGTGGGCCGGGCCACGGTCCCCCGCTGTCCCCCGAGAACGAGAACGCCCCACTCCACTCCCTCCTGGTGGACCAGGCAGGCAGACAAACCCTGCAGGGCAGCTGGAGCCTGCAGTTGCAGAGTCGGAGAGAGAAATACCATTCCTTCCCCCTTCCCTGCCGGGAGGACCTCCTGGAGCCAACTGCTCCGACTCCAGAATGAATTAGCATGCCGAGGGCTGGAGCTGAGAGGCCGCTCTTCTGCACAGGGAGGGACACAGAAGCACAGTGGAAGGTGACTTCGTAGAATAGCATGAAAGCTCTGGAAAAGGGCCTTGATGCTCCCGCTGCTAATAAATCTCAGCCGGTGCAGAATGATAATGGTGTGTATGTGCGTGTGTACGTGTACGCGCATGTGTGTCTTGGAGTCCCAGGGGCTGAAGTGGTTCCTCCCAAGCTGGGGCGCATGTGGGTCCTTGGCAGGCCGGGTGCTGAGCAGCTGGGGCCAGGTGGCCCTGTGCGATTCCTCTCTGCTCTCTGGGCATCTCTGTGCGATGCCCTGCTCTCTGGGCTAGAGCTCCGGCTTCAGCCCTCGTCACCATTGATTTGTGACTCAGGACCCTCCCAGGGGTTTTCAGTTTTCAGCTACGGCTGGCGGTGGTGGGCACCCACTGCCACCTTCTCCCGGAAGGAGGCTGCTTCCTTGGGAGGCCGTGTCGAACCTCAGACTGCAGCTGAGTGGCCATTTTTCCCCCACGAAGAGATTGCGATCCCTAAACGCATTCTGGCAAAAGGGACAGCTGCCTCCTTAGCCTTAAACTCCAAGCCAGCCAGGAGGAGCCCACTTTCCCAGGGCCTCTGTGGGGCCGCTCTGTGGTCCAGCAAGGAGGGTTTGCACCAGGCTTGTCTCAGGGTTGGAGGACAGCTGCCTCCCCTGGTGAGCTAATCCCATCGGTCTCTCCCAGTCTGCACAGCAATCGATACTCCAGCAATCCCGCGAGTGACCGCAGACAGGCGCAGGTCCAGGCTCCAGCCACGGGCCAGGGAGCCCGGCATGCCCCAGCACTTGGGCAGCCCTTCCAGCCAACAGGAAAACCCTCCTTCTGGCTAGAGGCAGCACCCGAAGACAGGACGGTGATGAGCAAGGTTTGGCCCCGGCACGGACACCAGAACCCAGTGGACTTAAGGTGGGCTGGATAAATCACCCGCCACCCCCAGGGCTGAGCTCCTGGGGCTGCTGGCCACCGTGACCCATGTTTCTCTGGTTGCTCTGGGCATGCAGGCCTTGGGTGGGCAGGGCTTGAATTTCCTCCTGGGAACCTGCCAGATGGGCAAGCAGATGCCATTGTCTTCCTCTCATGGCTCCGTTTGACTCCAACCTGCCTCTTCATCCAAGTGCCCAGCGGCTGCCCTGGGAGGGCTGTGTGCAGTCTGGCTTCAACATCCCCTGGTGCCCTGGACTCTGCTCACACTGGCCCTGCTACTGCACTGGGGTTGGTTCAGTTTGCAGCCTCAGTGCCTCAAACTCTGTCCAGGGCAGCCAATGTATGTTTGTTGAATGACTGAGTGAATTTCCAGCAGAGCCCTGTGTGACCTCCACAGCCGCATTTGCATCTTGTCACCGTCTGAATTTCTCTACTCTGAGCTGCCTTGGCCCAGGACCTGTTTGTAGGACACGTGCCTGGGTATTTCCTCTGTTTGAAATCCTTCAAATCGTTCAGAACCCCATTCAAACATCACCTCTTCCAGGAAGGCTTCTGTGTGCCTCCAGTGAGGGGTGATCCTTTCCTCCCCAGCTCCTGGAACTTGCTGCTGTTTTGTACCTTCCTGGTGGCGAGGAGCTTCTCCCTGGAGCCTGGGCCTGTCTACTGACTTCTGCATCACAAGCATTCATTGTGACCATTACAGGAAAGCATAAAGGGGCATCTTGTGCTCTTGGTAAGGAGGGCCCTGCCCTATCTCAGCCTCCCGGGGACTTCCAAGGGGCACATCCATTTAACCAGGCAGGTTGTCCTCCTGGGCTTCCCCAGGCCCTGCTTGGGCCCATCTGAACCCAGATATGGAGACCGGATCCTGCCCTCACCCCTGAGAGGTCCTGTCAAGAATGACGGCTGGCCTTCCTGGCGTCCCCTCCGCTGGGAAGACGCTGTCCCCCTGGAAAGCTGCCCCCAGGTAGGCCGGGGTATCATTGTCTTGCGCGTCTGGAAAGGAGCTTCCAGAGGCTCGGGGGCCTGGGCAGACCGAGGACCAGGGGCCTGGGGCTGGCGGGATGGGCGGGATGATGGAACGCCCTCAAAATGGCAGCAGCTGGCTCAGCGACAGAGCAGGAGAAAAGCAGCTGGGGGAGGGAGAATCTGTCTCGAGGCGTTTGCCAAGTCAGCAGAAGAGAGCGTCTGGGCTGGGGGGAGGAGGCGGAGGGAGCGAGTCCTAAGGCTGCATGCGTGCGTGCGCGCGCCGGACAGCACAGCTGCGGGCTGCTGGAGCCGCTGCTGCTCCTCCCCACTCAGGTGCTCCCCCCCACTCAGGTGCTCCTCCCACTCAGGTACTCCTCACTGTTCAGGTGCTGCCCCCCCCAGGTACTCCTCACTGTTCAGGTGCTCCCCCCACTCAGGTGCTCCTCTCTGCTTACAGGAGCACAGGAGCAGATCCTCCTGCTCAGATGCTCTTTCCTGCTTAGAATGTTTCTCCCTGCTCAGCTGCTCCTCCCTACTCAGGTGCTCCTCCCTGCCCAGGTGCTCCTTTTTGGTCACTTGCTCCTCTCTGTTCAGGTACTCCTTCCACGCAGGTGCTCCTTCCTGCTCAGGCTGCCGGGAGAGGGGCCTTTAGTCATTTCATAGTGGTCCCCTCCAACAGCGATGGCCGCTGCTGTTCTCTCTGGCTAAATAGGAGTAATTGGCAATTGCATCCTGTGGCACCTGTCCTTGGCCTCACCTGGGGTTTCATTCTTTGAGGAAGATGGCTTTTGAAATCCCTCAATTTCGGTGTCTCAGGTGACAGGTGATGATTTACAATGATGCTGCCATGTTGATGTTTTGAAGCTAAGTCTCAAATCTGACCTGATTTTTCTCTGTCTCTCTTTCTTTTTTTCCTTAGGGCTCTTCCTGCCGTGTGTGGACCCGGCTAGCACAGCGGGGCCGTGGGACCCGTCTCTTCATGATCTCCCAGCCTTGGGCTGTGGCCCTCAGCCCACGCTCCAGGCTGCTGCTAAGGTTATGTGGCCAGGATGGAACCTGCCCACAGTCCCTGCTTGCGACCAGGGTCCCCCTGTGCTGCTCGGCACATTCCCTGTCACCTGCCTCATCCGTCTTTCTACTGGCTCTGATTCCGGGACGCCCCCAGTGCTGGCCTTCCATGTGCCCCCCCTGTACTCTTGCTCAGGCCGTGCCCCCGCCCAGAGCGCCCTCCTCCGTCCTCTGCAGCGGCCATGCGGGTGTCCTCGACGACCAGGCTGAGGAATCACTGCACCCAAGACGCATCTCCTGAGGCTCCAACTAGGCCGAGTGTCCTGAGGCCTCATCTTACCCCAGGGCCCCTCCGTCCCCTCATCCTGCTGGTGTCCTGGGGCCGAAGGCTGTCACTCCTCTATGCACTGCTAGCCCCAGACTCACGTGGTGCTCAGCAAAGCCTGCTGCGCCTACCCAGAGGCCGATAGACTCTCTCCAGCAGCGAGAACACGTGGCCGCATTATGTTAGTGGTGTCTGTTGTGAGCAGGTGTGAAAATGGCCCATGCAGGGGCCTCCCCCGACATCAACACCTTGATTGGTTAACCCGGGCCGCGGCCACCTGGGGCTGGGGCCATGTGTCCGTCAGTCCTGCTAACTGCTGGGACAAGCAGCCCCCAAGCACCCCTCCACCCCAGGACTCGGCACACTGCACACACGCTGGCCTGCACAGGTGTCCTTCCCACTGGTGACACTGTCCTCTCCAAGACGGGGCCCTGAAGGCCTCCACGGGAAGGAGAGAACATGGGGACGGTCCATTGGGGATGTGGCCACTTCAGCCTGGAAGTGACACCACATCTTTCCAATCCCATTCCTTTGGTCAGAACCAGACGTCTGGCCCCACCTGCATGCGGTGGGGACGGGGTGGGAAGTGTAGAGAGCCTGGATCTTTTGGTGCCAGCTTGCTATCCCTGCCACAGGGCCTCGGGGCCGGCTGTGTGGCCCTGCACGCATTTGACAGCTCTGAGCCCAGGGTTCCTGACTTAAGTGAGTGCAATGACCCCATGGTGGGGGTTAACACGACACTGTCAGTGAAGAGCCTGTCACAGGCTTGGCACATGCTACGAATCCCTGCGCCTACAGCCATGGAAGTTTCCAGAGACAGAATTTGGATAAAGAAGCGAATGATATAGGCTCAGGCCTGCACTGCCAGAGCCCCAGTCCCTGTCCTGGAGAAGAGAGCTCGCTTTTACCACCGTTTCTGAAATCGCGGCTGGAAGCTGGACACTTCGCATACGCCACTGTCAGACCCCGGAGGACGCGCAGCCTCACGGGCGGGCTCAGTGCGGGACCTGGGAGGCTGCCGAGCCTCGTTTTATGCCCGTGCAGCTGCGAGAGTCTTCAAATAAAGAATCACTGAGGCCTGTCGGAGCTGGAAGCACAATGCCCGATTTACAGTTGAGCAAGACCTGCCCACGTCACTGGCCAGGTTGCGGCTCGGCTCGGTCCACAATGTCTCTGCCCCGTCCGGGCCCCTCCTGTAAGAGGCGAGGCGATCAGAGTTTGTGTGGAACATGTCCCGTGCGCTCTTCTGGCAAAAGCTATTAGAAAATGACGAGAGAGAGAGAAGGGGGGTGCTGTGAAGGGGACATCAACATTCTGATGGCATTTCAGGAGCTGTGACAAATCTCCTGGCCGATTTAAAGGGACCAAAACAGAGATCTGGTGGGTGGAAGGGGCGGGGCTGGCTCAGAGCCTGTCTAACCTGATCTTCGCTCACCTGAGGCTCAAGCGACTGACCGCGCTCGCCAGCTCGAGCGTGGGCGTCCCCTGCTGGCAGCTGGGAGGTGGGCGCGAGCCTGTGTCCCTGGATGGACGAATGGTCAGCAAAACACGGTCTTCCCAGAAAGTAGAATATGAGTCAGCCTGAAACAGGAAGGGAGTTTGGATACGTGTCACCGCACGAACGATCCCCGAGGACACCGTGCTGAGTGGTCATCCAGACACAGAGGGCAAACGCTGAGTGACAGGCAGAGGCAGCCCCTGGGGTCGGCAGAGGCACAGAGATCAGATGGCAGCTGCTGGGGACCATGGGGGGGATGGGGACTTGCCTAGTGGGGTTGGGGAAGATGGAAAGTTTCTACAGGTGATTGACAGTGCTGGTTGCAGCAATGTGTGTATGTCTAAGGCCTCTGAACTTAAAACTGGTTAGGATGGTACATTTGATGATGTGTGTCTTTTACCATAATTAAAAAAAAAAAGCGGTGTGAGTATTCCCATCCACTTTGGAGCCTTTCCCAGGCCTTCTCCGACCCTCGCAGGGTTGTTCTCGGTAGCGCCAGGGGCCCAGAGACGAGTGCTGGGCCTGTGTAGGTGCACAAGCCTGCACAGCCTGCCGGGGTAGCCGGCGCCTCAACCTGACCCCAGGCCCTTGTGGTCTCCAGGTTTCACGTCTCTGCTCCCTCCCAAGCTCAATACGAAGATTGGGCTACGAGAGAATTTTGTGTCGTTCTATGTCAATCCAAACTACAAAAGATACTTTGGGAATGATTAACCCACATTGTCACATCACCCCACCCGAGATTTACTGCGTAATTAACGCCTAGGAGGCCGACCTCGAATGCAATTTAACGTGGACTGGGTGTACGTACAGCAACTCAGCCTTCCTGGGGGCCGGGAAGGCCGAACACATCCTTTACTGGGAGCGAGTTACCCACGAGTCGCATTCCGTTTTCAGATAAAACTAAAGCTGTATCAACATTTTGGGAGGTGTGGGCAAAGCTGTGAAGAATAAGGAACAGGTGACATGGGACACGAGGTGTTTGCAAAATCGTCTCTAGAGGGGAACACCCTGTTACGCTCACCTCTCAGAGGTCCTGGGCGAGGTCTACAAACGACTTGGGAGGGGGCAGCCTCAGCCCAAGATGACTTCATTGTGGAGACAGAAACTAATTCCTCCTTAAGTGGGAAGAGGCTCTTTAGCTGCATTAAGAGTCTGAAATCTGATGAAAAGGCAAATAGATTCAATCTCCCTTGCATCAGTCACCTGGGACTTCATCAGACTCAAACCGATTAGGAAAATTCACATTGAAAGCATCATTTATAATGGACCAAAATCATAGAAAACATTTGGCTTAGAGGGAGGTGGAAGTGGCGTTTCTACCTAAGCCATAATCTTTCACGATCCTCCCCCCTTCCTCTTTGCAGGGTTTGACAGCCCTGTCTCCTCCCTGAGACTAATCATTAGACTAATTAGTGGCTAATCAATGTTTAATTAAAACCTAGCCATTAATTATAGGGAGTGCCATGGCAACCTGGGGATAAAATGTGGTTGCAGGAGGGATCCAATTTCCTTAAACTTAGCTGATGACCCGAACAGAAAGGTTTCCTCCCCGCCTGTGTCTCTCCCTCCTTGCACTTTGGCATGGGGAGGGTCGGGAGGGCTGGGGTGGGGAGGAGAGGGGCGGCATGGACCAGGGTGGGTCACCCAGAGCTTCTATGGCCGCCACCCGGTTCTCCCACCCACTCCACTGATGCTTTCCCCACAGTTCTGCCTCTGTGCTTCCCATGCCCGAAATGTAATCTAATTTTCCTCTGTAAACCCGTGATTGGCTCCCTACACACTTGCATTCAGACTAACTCGGGCTTATCACCTTGAACTTCAAGGTTCTGGATCTGTGGCCCTTAACCCTCATTGCAAGTTAGAATCTAAGAGAGCCCAGAAATAGACCCAACATGTGTGGGTGCATGACATATAACTGCTATTTGACAAAGGTGGCCCCATGGAGGAAGGGCATGGATGATCTTAGCAACAGGTGACTCTAGGTCGACTGGAGAGTCACCCGAGAAAAAGCAGGAAGCTCGATCCCTACCTCACACCATACCAAGGAAAAAATCAAGTCTGCCTCCCAGAAGATAACACAGAATACCCACAATGTCCTCATGATTCAAAGAGATTAACCATGAAGAAAATATTAACCAAATGCATTATACTAAGATCAAGAGCTTCTGTTTATCAAAAGACACAAGCAAGAGAGTGAAAAGGCCGGTACCAAGTAGGAGAAGAAATTAATGTTTGCAATATACATGACCAAAACAGGGCTCATGGGAAAATGGGAAAAAGACTTGAACAAGCACTTCCCAAAGTGCTTCATTTGTCGTCAGGCAAATGTCAACTGAGCTGCTGCCACATACTCGCTGGAAGGCTGAAATGGACAGGTTGCCGATCGTAAGGGTTGGTAAAGACAGAGAGTGATTGCAACCTTCATACTCTGCTGGTAGGAATGTGAACTGGAACAGCCGCTTTGGAAAACTGTTTAGCAGGATCTGCTAAAGCTGGGCACATGCCTGTCCCAAGACCCAGCTATTCCACTCCTAGATACCTCCCAGTGGAAACGCATGCAAGGTGCACCAGACACACGTACGCAGGTGATCGTAGCAGCACTATTTCCATAGCTCCAAACGGGGAGTGACTGCACGGAGCAACTTTCAGCAGTAGCGTGGCCAGATAAATGGCGGTGGATCCATACGCAGGAAAAACGAAATGGCCCTTCCACGCTCAACGAGCCTCGCAAAAATAATGTGAAGCCCAAGAATCCAGGTGTTGCACTCATGAGACGGCACTCCTGCCGGTGGTCACCTCCGGGGAGGGGAGGCGGCAGTGACGGTGGTGGCAGTGACGGTGGGGAGGGTGTGGGGAAGAGGGAACCCCTGGGGATCTGTAATATCCTGTTCCTTGATCCCAGGGGTGATGGGATTGTCCACTCTGTGAGTATTCACTGAGCAGACACGATTTGTGTACTTTTGGGCAAATATGTTAGTTTCTTAAAATTGAAAAATAGTAATAACGTATATAAAGCCTGGCCCCAGGCCAGAATAATTGGGTCAGAGTCTTTGGGGTGTGGGAAGGTCCAGCATGGGTTGTTGTATGGAGGCCCCGGTGGCTCTGGTCCTGTAGCCCACCTTGCATCTTCCTCCTCTACCCCTTCCCTGCCTGTCTCCTAAACCTTTGTTTCTTTCCTTTTTTTGAGACAGTCTTGCTCTGTCACCAGGCTAGAGTGCAGTGGCTTCATTGTAGCTCACAGCAAGCTCAAACTCCTGGGCTCAAGCAATCCTCCTGCCTCAGCCTCCTGAGTATCTGGGACTACAGGCATACACTACCATGCCTGGCTAATTTCTCTATTTTTTGTAGAGACGGGGTCTCACTGTTGCTCAGGCTGGTCTCGAACTCCTGACCTTAAGTAATCCTCCTGCCTCGGCCTCCCAGAGCGCTAGGATTACAGGCATGAGCCACCCCACCCAGCCCCTTTCTGTTTCTTGAATGTGGCAGGTGCTTTCTGGCCCTAGTCTTTTGCACTTGCTGTTCTTGGGCTTGGAATGTTCTCTCCTGGCTGGACCCTTCAAGTCACCCATAGAGTGACCTCCCCTGACCTGCCTGTCTGTCATCCTGTTTATTTCCTTTGTTATCCTAGTGACAATGTCCTGTGTTCACCAAATCCCATTTCTTTTTCCAGGAAGATTTAAAGGAGGGCTTTCCAATCTTTCTTGCAATTAGGTTGGGGCCAGGGTTTGTGGACGGAAGTGACCCACACTGCACTGCTTCCAACATTGTCACAGAACCTCTACGTGATGTCCACGTTCACTACTTCTCCTTGTGGGCCGTGACCATGGAGGCCACCCGTGCAAGAGGGAGGCGCTCCAGGACGCAAGGAGCCTGGGTCTGCAGTCTCCACCAGGAAGAGAGTTGCCAGGAAGAGCCGCCTGAACCACGCTGGACTGTGGTATGGACAAGAAATAAACTTTGCAGTGAGCTACTGAGATTTTCTCGTTACTGAGACTCCCCTGAGGAACGTGCACTTACTGCGATCCGAGCTTATCTTGTCGCATAACTTATCTATGGGCTTCCCTTCTGCCTCCGTCTGGAACGTGAGCTCTTGTTTCTGACTGTGTTCTCGGGGCCTGTGAGTAAGCACATTGCCTGGCCTGTAGAAGGAGCTCAACGGTGCAAGACACTCCACCCAGTGCACTATGAAGACAGAGGTGACATTCTCGGGTGGGGGAGTGCAGTGCAGTGGGGAGAGCACGGATCCGCGGATTTGAGTCTCAGCCCTGCACGAGCGACGGCTTCACCATTCCCAGCTGTGGTTTCTCCATCTGTAAGTAGTGCCTACTCTGAGAGCTTGCAGTAAGGATGGCGTGAGATCGCGCTTGCAAACCACCTAGTATTAATACTCTGCATGGCAGGTACCAGGAACGCAATACCTTTAACTTCCCCAGGGGTTACAGCCACAGAGGGGCACGTGGGTGTAGATGCAGGAAGACACACGAGGGCACCTGCCAGGGCCTGGCGTTCAGAGGCTGGAGGACGCTGCACTTTTAGTTGGGAGTGGGATCAGGGAGCTGCCGGGCACTCCCCACCTCGCCAGGTTAGCAGGAAGTGCCTCCCAGGTGCAGAGCGACGTGGCATTGCCCTGACCTGGGGCACACCTGTGAATCCACCACGCCAGGTAGTCTTGGCACCCGCTTCCCTCTCCTGCTGCCCCCGAAGCGCCATCTTCCTCCATCAGCACCTGATCCGGCTCACCTGTCTGCAAACTCGCCTGTTTCCCTGCTGGGTTTTACCCTCCCCTGCACGTGTGCACTTTAAGAGCTGATTCCTAAAGTCTCGAGATGTTTCCACGTGGAATGAAAGGCCCGGCGCTGGTGGGGAGGAGCGCGCTTTGGGCTTCATCCTCCACTGCCTGCCGCAGAACCAGCCCTCGGTACCGGGAGAAGCGGGAAGCAAACGCCGACCTGCTGTCGAGGAAACGGCGCTGCGCCAGGTACACAGACGCGGCGCCTCTCAGATGGAGTCCCTGGCTCTGTGCACGGGGCTGGGGAGGGCCTGGCGTGGGGGCTGCACCTGTCCAGGTGGAAACAGGAGAGTGGACCGTGGACAGTGTCCAGTCCAGGGGACCCCAACATTTTGCCAAGGACCCCTGGGCATCTGGTGAAGCCAACGGGCCCCTTCTCCGAATAATGGTTTTAAATACATAAAAGACATTTTCTAGGGTTCTAGTATTGAAATATAATTACCAAAATATTTTAAAACTGAGATAACGTAACATCTATGCTTCTTTTTTAATTAATTCACAGGACATAAAAGCAACCGTGTTAAAGTGAACCATTCCGTGGCCTTTGGTGTGGTCACAGTGTTGTTGGGACCGCCAGCTCTGCCTGGTTCAAAACACGTTGTCACCCCAAGAGGACACTCTGTACCATCGAGCCGTCACACCCCACTTACCCTCCCTCTGGCCCTCAGAAACCACCAATCTGTTTTCTTTCTCTGTGGGGTTGCCTGTTCGGATATTCCGTAAAAGCGGAACTGTACGCCGTGTGGGCCTTTGCGTCCGGCTCCCGGCGCTCGGCGTGTGTTTCCAAGGTCCGCCCGCGTTGTAGCGCGTGTCAGTGCTTCATGTCTTTTCACGGCTGAATAATATTCCCACGTGCCGCGTTTTGTGTATGTGTTCGTCAGCGGATAAGCATGGGGTTGTTTCTGCCTTTTGGCTGTTGCATTGCTTTCTTAATGTAATAAATAACATGGTCTAGAAGCAGGTCTAAGAACCACCTCAATTTTGAAGCAATGATCAAGGTAAGTGATGTTTCAAGATGTTTGCAATGTGATTTTCTGTGTGGCAAGGCGGCAGCTGCTGCCAATGCTACCGCGGTTGGGGTCTCCACCCACTGTTAGGAGTGTGCGGGGGGAGAGAATGGAATGTTTTCCTTTCCAAGTTCACAGACCCTCTGAACTCTCCCCAGGTTAGGACCCCCTCCTTGCCCAGTGCAGCCGTGCTCGTGAGAAGGAAAACTGAGTCCTGCGGACTTAGCTGCTCTGCCTGGCATAGTGGAGACAGGGCCAGGACCAGGGCTGCTGGTTTCCTTCTGCTCAGGAGAACCCAGGTGTTCTCAGGCCGGGGTGATGAGAGTGGCCGCCGTCGGCTCTCCGGCGTCCTCTCACCTGGCTCTGGGCGGCCACAGCTGTGGTGGACAGGTGTTAGGCCCAGAAGACGTGGCTGCTACCTGGCTGACACCTGTGGCCGTTAGGCTTGGCTCAGGGTCTGCAGCGGCGACGTCTGGCTGCGTCCTGGGTGAGACGCGGCCTCCCTCTCAGTACACAGGGCCCCGGGCTCCCGCCCCTTCCCTGACCTCCCAGGAGCCTCATGTTCACCTGCTGCTTTTTGGGCAAAATGGGGAAGGTGTGGAGGTGGCGGCGGCAGACCGAGGGCTGTGCTTCCCTCCGCTGTGCCTCCACGTTTGTTAAGAGCTGAGGAACCGCAGCGGTAGAAAAGTCACCCGCACGGTCCCACTGCAGAGAGGGACGAGGCCCCGCCGGCACAGGCTGGGACACGGAGCAGGGCGGTGCGTGGAGACAGAGGCAGCCAGGCCTGGGGGGATGGGGAGTTGCCAGTAGGCAATGGATGGGGGCTTCCTTTTGGGGCGTGGAGAATGTTCTGGAACTAGACAGAGGTGGAGGTTGCACATATTGTGGGTACGCTAAATCGTTCACTTTGAAATAGTTCATTTTATGTTACGTGAATTTCACCTTAGTAAAAAATGTTAGTCCAGCATCTCTGGTGGGCGGCTGGGAGATGGGATCTATTTCTGTTAAGGGCTGAGGGGACAGACAGACGGAGGCTGGGACCCACCCCCGCCCCTCCCTGTCCCCCCAGGTCCAGGGCCCCCAGGTGTCAGGACAGTCCGTCTGCTTCTTGCATTCACACCGAGGCCAGGGCTGGGCTGAAACCCACGTGGGGACCTGGCCCCTCTTTCCTGAGCCCTGGGGACCTCTCGGGTGCTGGTGTGGGGACGCGCCCACCGAGTGGCCACTGTTGCTGCCCACTTGCCCCTGAGAAAGGATGTGCTGGGTGGCTGTGAGGCTGGGCAGGGGTGGGGAGGGTTGGGTAGGGGTGTGGAGGCCGCTGGTGGAGGCAGGCAGGCCTCTCTCTTGCCACCACCAAGGAGACAGACAGAGAGGGAGAGTGGTGGAGGAGGGGCGATCACACAGCGTAAATGAGGGCGTGGGGAGCAGAGGGACTCTGCACCCCTGTCTTCCCGTCCCTCCCTGAGCTGAGCACCAAGAGCCCCTCCCGTCTACAGCAGCAGGTTCTCCTGCCCTTGAAGGATCCGTGAGGGACGTCCTTCCTGTGCTGCCTGTGTTGGGGCCGCTGAAACTCGGGGTCCTTGTCTGTCATTTTTACAGAAGAACAGAACGTTCTCGCCTTCCGTCTCCCACCCCACGACCCCACGGGGGCCAGCCCGGGCTGGTGTCGTCCGAGGGACTCTGTCCGGAAGGTGCCGTCCGTGTGCGGGAGGGCCGGGGTGCCCTGAGCCTGACGCATTTGCGGGGCATCTTAAGCCTCTTAACAGACGTGGGGAGGCGGCTACGTCCTTGTCCTTGTCCTTTCCTTTTGGTAAAGGCTGGCGGTTACAGCGACTGCCGCCGTGCACCGCAGGGTGACGCCGGTGCTCGGGGTGCGCAGCTCTGCACGACAGGCTCCCAGGGCCCCGCCGCCGGGTGGGGTGTGTGACAGGGACATCGCATATAAGGCGCTGAGTGTGGGGAGTGGGGCGGGGAACTTGGGGCCTCCAGACCCACTGCGGTCACCCCCTGGCTTGTAGGACGGGCTGCCGGGACCTGCTCAGAGGGGGTTTCCCTTTGCTCTTTGCTCCTCACCCTGCATGCCTCCCTCCCCTGCCCTCCTTCTCTTCCTCCTCCAGAGCAATGGGGACCCACCGAGGGGCTTTGAGCTGAGAGTGACTTGATCAGACTCACCTTCTGGAAAGGTCCCTGACTCTGCCATGTGGAGACCCTGTTGGAAGAGGGCAGAGGGAACAGACGAAACCAGGACAGGGGTTGGCAAAGCACGACCTATAATAGGCTGAGTCCGGCCCGCTGCCTGTTTTTGCACACAAACTTTTACTGGAACACAGCCATGCCCAGTACCTTCATATTGTCAGCTCGAGACACAAGGGCAGAGTGGAGCAGCTGCCCCAGAGATGGTCTGGCCCGGAACACCTGACAGGGTCACCACCCGGCCTTTGCACAGAGTTCGCTGTCCCCGGGTGGAGAAGCCGCTTAGAGCGCAGAGCCCGGCCAGGACGCCAGTGCCGGCCGTTCACCTGGGAGGGGACTCCTGGAGGCAGGAGTTGGGGGCAGCAGGGCAGGGAGGGCAGCACGGCCTAGAGGAGCCTCTCGGAGCTCCGGAAGGTTCTGGGGCCTGTTCCGTGGGTCCTGTGAGAGGTGGAGAGTGGTGCCCAGAGGCTGGCGTGGACGGGGCTGGGCAGGGCTCAGAGTGTCCCCGGGCACTTGGTGTGGTATGGGGGCCGTGGTGTCAGCTAGGCCAGGTGAGAACCCCATTTTGAGTTCAGCTTTGGACAGCCCTTGACCACCTCGACTGTTCCAGAAACTTCATTTGGTTTCCTCTCGAGATGAACCTCTCTAGTCTCTGCGGCTGTGTGTTGCCTCCCAAGTTTCCCCCCGAGGGCTGGTTTGGGGAACTGGAGGGGCTCTCCCCCTTCCTCCCAAACACACCTGGGGTGTCAGGGGAGGGCCTCGTCAGCCAAGCGTGGATGCGGCTGTTTCTCCCTCCCCGGTCGGGAGGATGTCCGTCCCCCTGGTTCTTAATTACGCCTCCACGGGCCGGCGGGGTCGTCCCACCGAGGCGCTGCCTGGGGCGCCCGCTGCTGGTTTGAGTGGTTCCCGCAGGCAGGGCGTGGCTGAGGGGAAACCGGCCTGTCCTGGTAGTCAGGACCGAGATGAGCCCGGTGTGGCAGGTGGTGCAGTATCTTCCCGCAGTGTCAATCCCACCGAGAGCACGGGCTGGAACCAACCTTTCCTTCTCGCCCTCTGATCCGTCCCAGGAGCCTACAGCTCCAGGTGGGCTCCTGGCTGCCCAGCCCCTCCGCTTGGACCCAATGGGGAAGGAGCAGACCCCAGACCCTCAGAGGGACAAGCCCTGCCCCTCCTGGTGGAGCCCCTCCCTGCCCTGCCTCTGCCCCTGGTGGGACGGGGCCATGTGGGACTGCCCAGTTCTCTTCCAGCGCCTTCATGCCTGGCCCAGGACGGGCTCCCTAGAATGCCACTCAGCACCACAAACGCACGAGCTCAGGGCAGCTAACCTCAGGCCAATGCTTCCCTCTTCCGCCTCTGGACACACTGTCCTGAGACGCACTTTGCAGGGTCCTCAGGGTGGTCCCAAGAGCTCGAGCCATCAGTCCTGCCTGGGAGATAACTCACTCTCGGGTGGGCTCCCTTCCCGGGCACTCCCTAACAGCAGGGGAGCACAGGACCCCCAGGCTCTGCTTCCCTAGATCTGGGATGACCCCCCCCAGAGCCCCAAGGAGAGGTCACGAGGCAGCAGGAGAGCCCAAGGCTGCGCCTGGCCATCTGCTCCCTGCTGACCGCAGCCCACGCCCGCGTGGCCCTGACATGGCTCCACCACGGCAGCCTTCGAAGCCACATGCCGAGAAGGACACAAAGGAGTCCAGCATCCTCACCCGAGACCAGGACAAAGAATCTGACAGCAGTCGCGTGGCGTCAGAGTGTGACCCGTCTCCCCAGAGCGCTCGACCTCTACTTCTAGG